>JAMKQA010006316.1:0-69623 GCA_024699735.1 Posidonia australis | reverse complement strand
AAGATTGGTACGATGCGGTTGATCGTTTTCAAGGATTGAGCTTGAAGTCTGAATCAGAAGAAGACGATGATGCGACATCAACTTCAACAGGTAGAACATACTCCCCAAATGAATAATTCTTGATGTAAAAATTGGGAAAAAAATGTAAAACAAATGATGTAAATATCTTTTGTATTTTTTATGTAAAAAAATTGTTGTATTTCAAATATATTTTTATTAATAAAAAATAATAATTTTAAATTTTTTTTAGGCCCAATGGACCGGCCCAGCCCGTCGGTCCGTAAGCCCAGCCCACATACGGGCCCCGGACCTATGGCCTGTATGAACAAGCCCAGCCTGGACCAACCTTCGGGCGGGCTACTAGTTTCATGAGCCGGGTCGACCCGGCTTGGGGCGAATTCCATCTCTAAATACGACCATTACATGCGCCATATCATCTATTTGAATTAATACTGATAGAAAAATTATTTATTGACGAAATTTTCTATAAATCCATCACTAAATAAGATTAGTGATGTCTCCTATACTTATGGATAATTAATGATGATAAATTCATCAGTAAATTTAGTTACCGATGAATTTTCCTAACTTACCAATAGAAATTTTGTCAATAATTCGTCGATAAAGAGGACTTTTGTTGTAGTGATTATATGAGGACTAAAATGTATTTTTTTTAAAATAAAAAATATTTCGAATTGGATTTTTTTCATTTTTAACTTTTTATGTTTTCTTTTGCATGTAAAATTTACATTTTTTGTGGTATTGTATATTGTAAGGCAGGAAAAATTAAATGGTATAAATTGACTTGCTATTTTGACCCATGACACAAATTCAATTTGTTTGTTTGCGAGAACATGCATTAAAAATATTCAAAACAGATCAATAGCGTTAAGCCTTTGATTTGGTCTGCTAGTTACCCATTATCTACCCATGCCAACATGAATTTGGGCCTGAATTATCCCTTCTTGCAAGGAATTTACCCAATTTTGGACAAAATCAATTAGAAACAATGCAACATCCAAAGTGATATTAAGATAACTTTAACATAAGGTCCATTTTCTTTGCATGTAAATTAAAATTCATACTATTTAAGTGAAAATCACCGTTAATGTGAAGAATTCTCTGAACAATGATGGTGGTTTTATTCATTTTAGTAGGAGGGGCAAAATTGGTGACGAGTTAGGTTCGAGTCAACTCGTTCACAACCATGGCTAACATAAATTGAACTCATTTATTAAATTAGTTGAAAATTACAATCCAAATTCAACTCATTTATAAATGGGTTGACCCAACATCACTCGCTTAACTCCTTTATCCAATTAAACAAGATAGATAGGTCAATTCAACTTGTTTAACGTATTTAATCTAATATGTATAACATATTATTAAAAAAAAAATCAATTAATTGCCTACATATTTGGACAAAAGGAAATCTTTTTTTTTTCACAACAAAATTACAATACAATTAGTTTCATTCCAACTACAAAAACAACATAAAAAAGCGAAGAGTTTACAAGTAAGAATAAGTTACAAATAAAAAACATAATAGCAAACAAAAAATTATACTAAAGCCTAAATCAACCACAAGTCTGTTGAAAAATATTACATTTATTTTGATGATAACAATTTTGTTGTGTTTAAGCACATTAGGCTATATAAGGTCATATGAAGAAAGCAAGTACTAAATTGTAAAACCATCATATATGTAAGTGTTATGAGATGTAAGATCACATATTTGTATTCATGAGATATAAAAAAATGTACTGATATGTAAAGGAAGAAAGGATATGTAAGTTTAAAGTCATATGTAAATCGGCATATCGAATATTTTCGGAATACCGATTCAGGAGAAAACGACACATTAGACGACACACCGAAATTCAAAGAACAAAGGAAGCTGAAAGCAAATTCGACACATCGAAACATTTCGGAATACCGAATTAACCCGACCGTTATATATTTCGGTCGACCGATTATTTTCGGCATACCGAATCTTATGTCAGTAAGCAAAAGATTTACTAGTCGTTAGTGACACGTAGAGGCAAGCTTAACACTATAAATTAAGGTCCATATGCACCTCATAAACCACTGATTTTTATTGAGCTATCATACTTCAAGTGCTTCAAGTGAGTGAGTCAAAATTCCATCCATACTTCGCTTCAAGTCACATTGAGCTTCAACTCCCATTCCGACAAAGCTTGACAAGCAAGGGGGAGATCACAAGTTGTGCAAGGGTCACTCTCACCATCAAGTGCTTTGAGTTATTCTCTAGGAAAGAGAAGGAAATTGTGATTCGAGGCAACATGCAAGGTAAAATTAGTTGCTTGTAAAATTCTAGTTATTGAATAAAAGGGTTAAGTCTCAAGTGGAGAACTTGAGGAATGAACTAAACCGAGGTTGGCTGAACCACTATAAATTCTCTGAGTACTTGTGGTTGAATGTTTATGTGATTGATTTTTATCTTCTTAAATTTACATATTAAAGTTAAAACTAATTAAAAATCAGAGATTCTCTATTCATCCCCCTCTAGAGAAGCTTTAGTATCCTACAAAGTCTACAATCAATCACAACAAACTGCAACAAAAGTTACAACTCTAAGACAACTTCGAACTTCAAACCAGCTCCGATGAAACAACTTGAAAGCAACATTATATTCAACAAATTAAAGAAGATGACCAAATCCATCTCCTCCAAAACAATTGAGAATTAGAATCGTAGAGTCATGGTGATAGGAAGAAGACTTAATGTGACATCTAGGCCTGATTATCCATTTTTACTTATAAACAATGTAATTAATTGTAATATTGTGTAAATGGTTTATTAATGGATAATCTGTTGTTTCTTGGATGTGTGAGCTTGTGGTTAGCTTTCTGTACACCTGCTTGTGATTTGGGATCAATGTAGGGTCCGATCTGAGGATGCACAATTGCCTCGATTTGTGTGCCTACCTTTCTTCTTTTCTTTCTTTCTTTTCTCTCTCTCTCTCTCTCTCTCTCTCTCTCTTTTCTCTCCCCACAGGCATACGTCATCTTCTTCTTCTTTCTCCTCACCCTCATCCACACTCGTGCCACCAACGACACCGCTCGTGCTTCCTCGTCCCCTTCGATGGGATGGACGGCTGGCTACTTGCGGGAGGAGGAGGAGATATAGAGAGGAGAGGCGTTTGAGTGGAGAAGGAGGCAGTGAAGAGGGAAACGAGCTGGGAAGAAGAGAAAGAAGAAGAATGAGCATCTGCAGGAGGCCGAGGTTCGTCGAGGCTTCACTAGGGTAGGGGGAGTTCACCAGGGTAGGGGAGGTTCGCCAGAAGAGATACGCGGTCCCTTCCCTTCCCTCTGTTTCGTGTTCCCTCGAAAATGGATTAAATGCATGGAATCAGTGTAAATGCATGTAAAATCGTAGAAAAATAGGGAAATTGATGAGAATGAGTTAAAATGCATGAAAACATAGATATCATGCGGTTAGGATTGAAATTTGTAAGAATATGCAAATTTTTGGGTTGAGGGCTACAGTAACCGTCCTCGAGTTCTTTTCCTTTGTGATTTTCGTATGGATTGTGTGGTGGATGAAATTCTGAATGGTTTGAGGAGTTTTGAAGTAAACTCAAGGGTCTATATCCCACGATTTACTCGTATTTTATGATGTGTGTTTGAAGGGTCTGATTGAGACTTCCACCTTGGGCGATTTCTGCCGCCCAGAACAGGGGAGGTACACTGGTTTCGGGCGATTCGACATGCTGAACTGAATTCGGCATACCGAATCTCTGTTAGATTAAATCAGGATACTGGTTTCGACAGGTCGAAATCATTCGATCGACCGAATCAGAGGTTTTATCGAACCTGGGATTTTCGGTATACCAAACTTAAAATTCGGTCGGTCGATTTTGCCCTGGCCCTGATATATAGAATGTGATTATGAAATGGAAAGGAAAGGTTTTAAATGTACATTTAGCATATGTTAATGATGTTTCTCCATGCAAATGGCATGGAAGAATATAGAACCCAAATCAGTGGATTTAGACATGGTTTTGGGTTTTAATCCTATAAATGAATAAAATGTTTGATTGTGTGTGGTTGTGGGCATGAGACCCAATTTATGAATTTTAAACCGTGATTTTAAATGAATTGAGTTGGGATCCCTCAAGAGGGTCAAGTATTGTATGGAAAACAGATTCGTGTAATGAAAAAGAATGTAATGGAAATAGTTTTGAAAAGAAAAGCTTAAAGAGTTTTGAAAGTAAAACATTAATAATGTGTTAAGGAACCACGGGGGTTGGTGTCGACGACATGGTCGGAGTACAAGGCTCCAATGAAACCAGTTGCAAGAGACGACTGTGGTTGCCAAGCTCGTGACTGTGTAGGTTGAGTCTAGGTTATTGAACCTAGTTGTTTGAGTCACCGATGGTGTATACTGAGCTTGGGTCGTTGCACCTAGTTGTTTGGGTCACCGATGGGGTGTCAGACAAAGACGTATCCTAATGTATATATGAAAAAGAAATTGAGGTCGGTTGGCCGGGGCGGTGGCATCCCGCAAGGGGAATTTCACAGCGGCAGTGCAGGGAGGTAGGGGAAATAATGTCCTCGCCTACTGCTTGTGTGCCTGGTTACCCCTGATCAAGGTAACATCAATAAAGAAAAGTGGAAACGTAAACTGAAAAGAAATATGGTTTGTCTGGGATTGGACTTATGAATGGTCCTAGAATCCTAGAAAGGAATAAGAATTATGGTTTTAACTAGTTACCAGCCAATGTTTGAGGTTTTGGTTTGAGTCCTGCGAGGCAATGTGTTTTATGCTGGATCTGGTCAGAAATATGAATTTTGAAAGTGATTTCGATTTTGAAAAGAAATCCCAAGTATGGGAAAAAGGGCATGTTTTGGAAAATGATTTCCAAATGTTTTCAAAAGAAAATGCAAAATGTGTGTTTTTGAAAAGGAATATGATTTGGGATGAAGTTCCAAATGTTTTGAAAAGAAAAGGAAATATAGGTTTTGAAAAGAGTTCAATTTGGGATTTAATTCCCAAGTGATTTCAAATAAAAGAAAAAGAGAATGATATTTTAAAAAGAAAAAGAGGATTTTCAAAAGAAAACAAAGTTTTGAATATATATATATTTAAAAGCTTAGTTTTATAGTTTTCCAGATACCTTGTGGTTTGTGTGTTTGGAGCGCGTACTAGGTGATTTAGATGTCATTCACGCATGCTTGTTTGTTTTCAGGTGTATTTTGGTGTAGTCGAGTTTCGATGTCGGAGTTGGAGCTTCTAGCCACACATTGTTTCCTGGAAGTGACCCTTAGTTACACTTATTTAATTTTACTGTAATTAGTGTAATTTTACTTGTAATACTATGATTTTGTTAACATGTCCGGATTCGAGACGTTACACTTAAAGTGCTACTATACAATAAAACTATAGACTCGACGATGGAACTAGTGTAGAGTGGTAGTGGAGACTAGGTGTGCAGGAGAAAGACTTGAGATGACGTGTGTTGCACTTAACGCCTTGAAGAATGACCGACTATTACGTGTGGAGGAGATGAAGAGTGGCGAACGGACAGTTTGTGGTCGAAGGTCTGAGGAGATAAGTAGTGAGGGTTGTAGACTGACGGAGGTTGAAGGGTCATGACATAGGAGGCATCGAGAAGTGGAAGGTTGTGGTGGTAGGACATTGAATTCAACTCGTTTATTAAATGAATGGAATAAGTTGACTTGTTTCTGATCCTAATTCATTAAGGTTCAATTGTAACTCGTTTAAATGTTGAGTTAACGTGTTGGGTACATGGGTCGAGTTAGAAATTGCCACTCCTACATTTTAGTTTATGTATATAGTGATGTTTCATGTAACAATTATCCAATATTTGGGTATGCTTAACAAGAATACCAAATGTTGTTACTTTAATAATTTTTTCCTTATTGGGTTTGTAACGAATACTACTATGGTGCACCCATACGTTGCATATTTTGTGCATAATACTTTTATGGAAAATTTAAGATTTTAAGATAGTCATGGTGTTATCTTATAAATTTGTTGTAAATTCCGCCATCTATATGTTTCTTCTAACTGTTATTGTATACCAGACTCATAGCTCCAGCTACAGCACGACGATCCTTAATTAAAATGCATCATGCATGACTTGAATCTTACTGGATTAGAGTGAGGTACAAGAAGCATTTTACATTGTTAGCCAATATCGAACCGTTACCACTTACCACCCATACAAACGGGCTAAAACAAAACACACCCCACGTTTAATTAAGTTCGAGTCAAGGTCTAGGGTCTGGGCCCGTATATGGAACGGATCGGACAGTCTGGCAACTCTAATCCCGTCATGAGCGTGCAATTGAATGATTTCGGTGGACTTCCGTCAAATTACTCACTTCTTGCAAGTTCCGAGATTTTGAAACTCATGAAACTGCCGTAAATAGCGCACAACCCCGCCGTATTTGCACTCCTTTCGGGACACTCAAAAACCCAATTCCCACCCAACAAACAGACTTCCACTCCACTCCACTCCGCCACCTCCGGTCCTTGCCCTACTCGTCTCCCCATCGCCTTCTCGAAACCCTCACCTTCTCGTGTGGGATGGGGAAGAGGAAGCGTCACGTGCCTGAGGTGTTACGGCGAGCCTACGGCGACCGGGTGAGGACGCTGGAGGAGACGCTGCTGTCTCTGCTTCCACCGCCGCCGCCTTCCCCCGAGGAATGCACCTGCCATGGGAGGATCTGTTTCGGTTGCGACGGCGCGAACTTCTTGATCAGGCCGGGTGACGCGGCCGAGTACCGGGAGCTTCTCACCCGGGGGTTCTGCGTCGTGTCGCCTGACGCCCCTGTGCCGTCTGACCTCCATTTCGGCAATCGCGTGCCGCCGCAGATGGTGAGTTGTTGCTCCTCTAGAGTGAATTTGATTTTTGTTAGGGATTGTTGATTGGATGTTAAGTAGTCGAACTAATTTGTCTTTCAAACTTTTTTGTTAATTCGGTGCTTAAGAAATATTGTTTTGTAAGATAGGATATAAATCTTGGATCAATAGTAAGAAGCGTTTGAGACATTGAGTGGTAACGAATTTGTGGCTTCATATAGTTCAACAACCATGATCTCACACAATAAACATTCTACACTCATGTATCATAAGTTACATCTTTGACATCATCTAGGTCCTTCTCAATAATGGACAACTTGTTTTGTACTCCAAGAAATACGTTGAAGGATTGTAACCATAAAAGATAATTCAAACCAAGACAATGTAACGAGAGCATATGAGTTATATGAATAGATCTTCAACTGTCAACAAGGAGAGCATTCATTTAGTGAGTACTTCGCAACTCTTAAAGTATGTGGATGAGTTACAGATGTACCAGCCATTGACTCTAGATATTCATAAACAAAAGAAGCATAGAAAAGAATTTCAAATGGCCAGTCTAGATTACAGTTTGATTATGCTCCTATCTGTAGCCGATGAGTTACTAAAAACTTTAATCCATCACTATATAGTGTGTTTTTGAGACTCTTGTGAGTTTCACAACCCTCTAGATCAACTGCCTCACCAGTCACAACATTTAAGTATTGCAATGGTTGCTAGCAGCAGTGACTTCAATAGATGTAGTGGATTTGGTGGTAAACATGGTGAATGGTTTATTTGCACGTTTTGTGTTCGTATGGGCCACATTGGTGATCCTTGTTGGGACAAGCATGGTAAATTAAATAATGTTGCAAATAATATCACGTCAGATTCTCCAGAAGACTCTGCATATGTGGTTATGTTGTCACGTCACACTCTATTGCCGCTGCTACATTATCTCCGTTGACTACAATTGCAAAGACTTGGGGTACGATAACCAACATGGCCTCCAATTCGTAGTGGCTAATAGATTCAGGTGCATTTTCCCATATGACAAATAATTGATCTTTATTTTCCTCACTTGATACCTCTTGTGTTTATCCACCTGTTATTGTTCCAGATGGTTGTAGTTCTCCTGTATATGGTATAGGGATGATTTATTCTTCTACCCTTCCTTTTGAATCAGTTGTTTTTGTCCCTATGTTTTCACTTAATTTATTATTTGTAAGTAGAATCACCAAGGATCGTTATTATTGTGTAACCTTTTGTTCCTACTCATTGTGTGTTTTAGGATCTCCGGATGATGAAGAGGATTGGTGGGGAGTATAAAGTTGGTGGAGTATACTACTTAGATGTCACGTCTTCTGTTATTTGTGCATTGTCATCACAAGGGTCTCCTCTTCAGTGGCACTATCGTTTGGGTCATCCATCTGTTGTAAAGCTTAAGAAGATTGTGTCTATTAGCTCGTCGGTGTCATCACTTCAATGTGAAGTTTATCAGTTAGGTAAACATCATAGGTCGTCTTGCCATTCTAGAGTTGAGAAATGGTATTCTTCACCATTTGAGTTAGTCAATAGTAATGTTTGGTGACCATGTCGTTTTCAGTATGTATTTAGTTTTTGTTATTTCATTATATTTGTGGATGATTATTGTAGATTGACTTGGATGTATCTTTATAAGGATAAATCTTAAGTTTCTTCTGTACTTCAAAAATTTTATGATGAAAAAAATGTCAGCTTGTTTGTACTATTCGTTGCTTTCGTACTTAAAATGTCGTAGACTTTATGTTTAAAGAATTTATAAATTTTTGTTCTTCTAATGATATCATACATCAAACATCATGTCCTCATATCTTTCAACAAAATGATATGGCTCAGAGAAAATTACGTCATATATTGGATGTTGCCTATACATTAGTGTTTCATGCACATATTCCTAAACTTTTTTGGGATGATGTTGTTTTTACTACTTGTTATCTTATTAATAAGAGTTTGTTATCTTATTAATAAGATGCCTTTGCATGTTATTGATAATTGTATTCCTATTAGTTGCTTGTTTCATGTTGTTATTTTATTTCATGTCACTCCTTATATTTTTGGTTATACTTTTTTTGTGTGCATGTTTTGGAGACAGGCTTGGATAAATTGTCTCCTAGTGTAATAAACTATATATTTTTGGGATATTCTCGTATTTAAAAAGGTTATCATTGTTATGATTCTATCACTATGTGAGTGTTGATATTACATTTTTTGAAGATACGCATTATTTCTCTTTTGAGGATAGTGATCATACTTTAGACATTTTTGTTGTTCCTCTTCTTATACCTGTTGTTTTGATACATAAGTTATTTCCAATTCACTAGTTGCTTCTAGTGCACTAGTTGTTGATCGTGTTCTTTTGCAAGTTTACTTAAGACATTGTCATCGACCACTATGCTCATGTGCACCGCCACCTTAAATACCTTATGGATGTTCTGATAACATTTTCTTCCATTGCTATCCATAAAAGGTACTAGTTCTTACACATAATATCCTTTCTTGAATCGTGTTTCTTTTAATAATGTTTTCTTTTCCATTAATCAGTTTGCCCTTGCCTTGTCTTCTTTGTCTATTCCTAAGACGTTTGAAAAGGTCAGTAAAAATTCTACTTGGTGTCTTGCAATGGATGAAAAAAAGTCTACTCTTATTTTTAGAGGGACATGGTAGTTAATGGATCCTCCTACAAGGGTAGATGTTGTTCATTGATGGGTATTTATGGTAAAATACGAGATAGTAGACAAATTCAAGGATTGTTTTGTTGCCAAAAGATTTACACAAACATATGGTGTAGACTTGTTCAAGACCTTTTTTCCTGTTGCCTGTATCAGTTCCATTCAAGTTCTTGTTTCAATTACAGCTACAAAGTCTTGGTCAATTTTTCAACTGGATGTCAAGAATGCTTTTCTATTGGAAGATTTACATAAAATTATGTTCATGGAATAACCATTACAGTATATTGCTCATAGAGAGACTTGGAAAGCATGCAAAGTGAGGCAAGTTATGTATGAACTTAAATAGAGTCCATATATGTAGTTTGAAAAATTCAGTCAAGCAATGACATTAATTGGCTTTTCTAGAAGTCATGTAGATCACTATGTGTTTACTAGACAATAGGATTCAGGTAATGTGATTTTGATGGTTTATGTGGATGATATTTTTGTGATTGAAAGTAATTTTGTGGGTGTAGAAAAGACAAAGGAACATTTGAAGAAGTGTTTTGTAATAATAGATCTTGTTCAATTATGATATTTTCGTGGTATTGAGGTAGCTCATAGTATACAGGGATTGGTTACAAAGAAAGTATGCGATAAATTTGCTGCAAGAAATAATAATGTTAGGTGTTAGATCTGCTACTACTCCTATTGATCCAAATCCTAAATCGTTGTTATAATCAAACGATGTAGAGGATATTGTTGAGAAAAAGAGGTATAGACGTTTGGTTGGAACTCTGATTTATCTCACAATCATTAGGTAAGATATTACCTTTGTTGTTAATGTGGTTAATTGATTTATGGAAAATCCCAAAGTATGTCATTGGAAAATTGTGCTTTGCATTCTTCACCATGTGAAGAATTCTACTAGCAAAAGGATGATATATCGTAACCATGGTCACTTAGATGTTGTTGATTATGCTAGTTCTAGATTTAATCGACGTTCCATTACTAACTATTGTACTTTTGTGAAGAATAATCTTGTGTCTTAAAGAAGTAAGAAACAAAATGTAGTGTTATGATCTAGTATTGAGATAGAATATAGGACTATAGCGTATACTATTGGCGAATCAATGTTGTTGAAAATTCTTCCTTAGGATCTTAGTGGTCATGTGATAATTAAGGAGCCATCAAGATAGTTACCTAATGTTTCATGAAGTTGATTATCACTTTGTTCGTGAGATAGTGATGCATGGAAAGATACATACACCATTTCCGCAAAGTAACGATCAGACTATAGATCTTTTCACCAAGGTATTAGGGTTTCAACATTTTCCAATCTTGTGTAGTAAGCTGAGCATGATAGATATATATACTCTAGTTTAAGAGAGAGAGTGTTAACTTAATTGTTTATTAGTTAGTAGTTAGATGGATTAATGGATCATATAGATCTATATATCATACATAGTCTATTTATATGCTTTGTATTCTTTGATTTGATGATACAATTAGATTTTTCTGTCCACACTCTTTTAATTCAGTGGATATTCATTACCATTCGTATATTTTTGTAATAGTGCGTTCTTTTCCTGCTCAATTAGCATTCAGATGTGCAGATCTATTTTCAAAATATACCCACTCCTGGTTTCAAGTTGAATTTTATTTTTATTCCTTACATTCTTCTGATATGGTTCCTATTTTCAGAATGTAATGAACACGGTGGAGTTGGTAATGGGACAAAACTGCTTTCAAATGTTTTACGTAGTGGTTATAGTAGGGTGAATAACAATGTTTTCAATTTGAACTTTCACCGCTTACAAAATTTGTGGTGATAGGGATTTTTCACAAGCTCCTTCCAACATCAAAGTCATAGTGTAGGAAATTGCTTAACAAGCTTTCAACTGTTCAATGTTCAACTTTCTGTTTAATCTTGATCCATTTTCTTGATTTGATTTTGCTTGTTTCCTGTTAATCTTAACATAATTCCTTTATACAGTATGCAGTAAACTTGTTGTTAGATGTTTACTCATATGGTTCTTCAACTGGTTTTGCATTCTTTAACACAAAACTGAAAAAGGATTTGAAACATCATTGTTTGAATTTGTTTTTCTGGAGCTTTTGGCTACCTTCACACTGACAAAGGGCTTGGCACATTATTAAAATAAAAAAAACATGTGCATCAAGATGCCCACTATCATGCCAAGCATTTGGGCACCAGCTAAGATTATGACCCTAGGCAATCATGTATGTTTTCCATCTTGCTGCGATCTTGCTATATAGCCTTCATACAATCAATGTTGTGTTTTCCTCCCATTTTCTGCATTTGATAAATCATTGCTTTTGCATTTCTTTCAGAAAAGTCATTCCGTCCCAAATGATGAGCTTCTCTGCAGCTCTACATGGTATATTCTCTTAGCTAGGGTATGTTTTGATCTTCTTGTGTGTTATTTTTAGCCTTCCTATTATCTTTGTTTTATTTCTTAATTAAAATGTGTTGCAATGCAGATTGGAAATCCAGTGATGAATTTTCTTCTAAAGTTCACATCTATTTTTATACCTCTATCAAATAGGCATCACCATCAAGTCACAGGCCGTCCACTGAATGAAATTATTGAAAATTTAAAATGTGGTATGTACATGATTTATTATTGCAGTTCTTGAAACTATACAAATCATAGGATAAGTGAGGATGATATATGTAAGTTTATTGTGTATTTTTTTAATGTAAATATGCAATAAAATTCTGTGGCTGAAGTATTGGGGAGGCGTGATTTCATCTAAGGCTGGTAGCCTCTAAACCTTGAATTATTATGGAGGCTGGTTGATAACCCCAATGCCAATAACTCCATTAAGTAATCTATTATTCAACTTTGAACATCCAATAATAAAGATACAGATAATTTGGAAACCAACATGAAGTTTAGGATTATATGGAAAATGGACATTTTGAACATTGAAAACTATCTTAAACATCCAATAATAAAGATACAGATAATTTGGAAACCAACATGGAGTTTAGGATTATTTGGAAAATGGTCATTTTGAACATTGAAACTATCTTACATTCATAGCTGATATTACCACCTTCCTTGAGTCTGCTGTCAGTAGGGGATGAAAATAAGAGGGAGATCATGAGCAGCAGTGCAACTCTTGTCGTGAGTCCTACTATCAGATTTGGATTGTAGTGGTTGAGGCACAATTACACGAACCTGTTCTAATTACTGTAAAGGCCTACATGTAGTTTTCGTTTTCCTTTTTTTTCTTTTTTCAAGTTATCATTTGTTTAGAGTTTTCTCTAAACCGAGTTGCTACTGGAGTTTTTTCTATTGGTGATGTACTCATCATTAAAAGGAAAAGTGGTTTTGTCAAACATGACATGGCGGATATTTATACTCAGTGGATGGAAATATCATGGCAACAGTAAACGGTGATTGCATCCTATCAGAATATGCCTGGTGGGTCAAGGCAATAATTTGTGGTGTTTGTACGATGCCAGCGAGGAAGACATAACAATCCAAAAGATCCCAGAATAGATTATTTGGATGCGTGATGCATCAGAGGTTCAACCATTTCCCAGAATCATGAAGATAATCAATTTATCCATTGACAGCAACCCACCTGGACTGGGTGCTGATGCTTATACTCCTCCATGCCACTCTGATGTGTTGTATATGGGAAGGAATTATGCCAAGTATGTATATATTTTATCATGGATTATGTTTATTGTAAATTCTTCACCACAGTCGGTATGTATAAATTTAGAGGAAAGAAATCAATTTCACAACTAATCTTTTGAATGATGAAAAACATCAACAGAAATCTGCTTCTCTTTCATGGAAATAGGCCAAATATACAACTACAGTCATCAACAACCGAGTGGTAGACCCTACAAGTTGGAGAGAACAGGCGATTGTTCTTGCAATCCCAAGTACAACAACTGTAATAGTGCTGATGCACTGTACTGCCAAATGCCAGCGACAAAAGTGAAGGTGGGCTGATTTCCCAAGTAGACACAGATAAAAGCAATAGGAAAGAAGATCCTACCAATGGAGCAGTGCCAACTGGTCGTAAAGAAGATGGAATGGATGGATGGCCAGGAACATGTATGCCAGATCCTGAAGGACCTTTGAGCACTGAAATAGAAGTGAGGGATTGTTAGTGTGGGTCTCCTTCAATGTGGTGGAGGCCACCACTACCATCTCTGGTATGCAAAACATTGCTAGCCTGTTTGTCCTTAAAACGAAAACCATGAGCAACCGGCGTTGGCAAACAACTATTGTCTTGAACAAGCTTCTATATGCATAGTAGAATCTTCTTCAATGCAGAGACACAAAGACTACCATTAAGAACTGTATACCCAAAAGTAGGTGGTGGGATGAGGACACCCATACACAAAGACTTGAGAAGGAAGCAATGAAGCATCAGTTGTCATATGGTGTGCTGTGTCATAGTCTTAGAATCAACTGGCATCCACTGTTTGCGCAAGTCATTGAGGACATGGTATTGGAAAGAATAAGCAAAGTCACCATACTATGAGATCCAGAAGTTTTGTTTTATTGGCCATATGGAATCTGTTTTTTTAATCAGATTTGAGAATTTGAGTTTCATGCAATTGGAATTTGATTTTTTTAATGTTCGTTGTTAAATTCTAATTGAGGTAAACCTTTTCAGTTTTTACATGTAATATCTTTAATGAAAATAAATATAAGGTAACATTTATTTGCATGCTGTTCTGGTTGATAAGTGCAGTCTTATACATCCAATCATGTGAATATGCAGAACACTAAGCACCTAAACAGTTTGCACTTGTCCATTGAATTTAACATGTTAGGGACCGTCTGTGCCATTTCTGAAACGTGTAGGATACTGGTATAAGGACCCCTATAAGTATCTGTGCTTCCTTACAACTAGTAATACAACTGTACTGTAAATACAGAGCACTCATGTAATACTTGTGGAAATACTATTATTTATTGGTACTTATAGGTTCTCTTCTAATAATTTTAATCATTAATATATCCACTTTAAAAGATTATCAAGGTCCGTCAACATTTTTTTGTGTGACTTTAGTGGTACTGAAGCATCTTTGTTTCTTGTCAGGAGACAAATTGAAGAGGAAGGGGTTTCGATCCATAGTTAGGGTAAAGGGAAGTGTCTTCAGAATAAATGAGAATGAAAATAGAGTTAATCCTGGTAGCTTTAACAATGATACATGTTCATCTTGTCAGGTAATATCAGCTACAAATCTACTCCATATATTGGGGGAAGAAGGGGGGTCTAATTTGCTGGATAAAATGATAATGAATTTTTCCTTAAATGGGCAGAAGTGTTGTTCTTATTTTACAAATAATTCACTGAATAACAACAAGCCATTTGTGGTTGAAAACATCGATCCTGCCAAAGCCTTTGAGGTTTTTCCAGAATCAAATGATGATATGGATGTGCCAGTTATTATGAGAAGTTTTGATGATGATTCTACGTATGGTTGTGGTGGCAAGACTAGAAAGCGTTTGAGATTATTTAGTTGGCAGCGACATAAAAAGCATAGGAAGCTGAATGACTCTGGAGAAACTTTTTTAAGAATGATATGTTCCTGCACTGTTCCCTATAAAGGATTAACCCCAAATAGCTGCTGCCAGGCTGCCAAATGCATGTCTTCATTCACACGTGGAGGAACGACTCACTTTTGTGGGTTAAAGGTATCTTCTTCTTTCAACTTTAACAATTTTAAGTATAATCTGGAAAGTACCGGAGTAGCTTGAGATGAAAATATTAAATTAGTGGCATAGAGTAGCAGTGTTTTAGATCTTTGTATCATTATTTTCTTTACGTGACAATCATGCTTCTTTCACACTTTGTAAATGAACTTGAAAACATATTTTCAATAACCTCTATTCTTTCAGATTTAGCAAAAATACTAAGCATATCTGTCATTGGAAGAGATTTCAGATTTTGCATTCCTACGTTCCAAGAGAACAAATATCAATCTGTGCTACAATTTAGTAACTTAATGAGTTATTAAGAGTTGATCAAGAGATGTTTCTCTGATAAAAATGTTGACTTCATTTTATAAGTGGCATAAATACCTGCTTGTGTCGACAAACCATGGTATATAATTGCTACTCTTGGCCTTTTGTTGTAACTTTTATTGTTGCACATTGGTTATGGGCTTATGGCTTTAACTTCCCGTAAAGTGTCGTTTTTTAACATCAAATTTTCTTCATCGTGTAAGTCTTGTAACATCTTGTTGTGTCAATAACCTATGGCATATAATTGCTACTTTGGCCATCTATCGTAGCTTTTATTAGTGTATAGATAATTATGGCTGTAACTTTTGTGGAGACCTTTCTTAAGGTGCATTTCCTTTTTCTTCCTTATCACTAAAATAATGTTTTTCTTTTGTATATTGTATATTGTTTTTTTTCTCTACATGCAGGTGAAATCAGAATGCATTTATTGCTTGATGTCACAAGCTCTGTCTAACGTGGACCTCAATACTCAAATTAACAGGACCTCCATCTTACACAGTTCTATGCCATCATGTTCTGCTTTTCCAAAAAATCGTATCCTTGGATGTGTTCAATGTGTTTTCATGACATAAAAATAAATCATTACTGTTGTTCATAGTCTTATTCTCATCTAGTAATTGACAGCACAGCTTTTGTTTGAAATATCTGTGCTCCTGATTAATAAATATTTTAGTGAGTTTTTAAGATGTATCATGCTGAGTAAGTGGTTATTTCTAGAGTCCTGTGGAATTTACGATGCATGCCTAAGGTTTGTATTCCAATGTTTTTAGTTTTATCTGTTAAACATAGTTTTCATGTTAATGTTTTTTGTGGTATGAAGCCCTTCGTCTAGAGCTTGTTGCTTCAATGTCAGATCTTCATTAACTAGGGCATGTGACTTTCAAAGTTTAGGATGAAATGGTAGGATGTCAAGTAGATGTGCTATTTCTGAAATCAGTTTTATATCATTCAATGTAAGTTAATTTTGATATGAGGAGAATAAGTTGTATTAATTGTCTCACATTTGGTCATCTACCCCAAGTATGTTTTATACAGTATTCTGGGAGAGAGAATCAAACTAGGAATGCTGGTAGTTTTTCACTAATTAATTTTGAGTAAATGATCTCAAATGTGTACAGTCTAAATGTTGTCTTGAAGTTTCTTTGCGCTTCCTAAATAACCAAAAATATTGCTTTACCAGATGTTCTTGCTCAAGAAGATTAAAATTTATCTTTTTTTCTGCCTGATTTAAATTTGGAGCCAGCAAAGGCACTCTCTCGACCTGAATTTTGTATTCAGTTGTACTGTTATCATTCTTGTGAGTATAGTATGCATTTCATCAGTAGTATCCTGGATACTGACAAACATAGGCTGTGGAATGAATTGGTTGATAGAGCGATACTGCATCCTTTTTCCTCACTTTGACAGCATATTTTCCTGTTATTGCAATATGATAACTAGTGTAATTCTATGCAAACATCATCCATTCCATCACTAATTATGCTCATATAAATTATTGAATTCAACCAGTGATGAGATGTGTTTTTGATACTGGAAACATAGAACTTGTTGCTATAAACAACATTGATTCAGATGTCTAATCTTTCATGATTTTGACCTTGAACATTTCGAAGACATACTTAACAGATTGAAGCCCAACATAACTGATGCAGATTTTCTGATGAAGCGTATCTTTGGCCTATCAGAGGGATTCCTTGGTACATACTTCTCATCATCTGCCAACTGCAGTGATGCGTTTAGTCAATTCAATTGCCTGTAAGTATTGTTCGTATTTGATAATGAATGTCTTTTTTGTGGCATTTCCTATAAAAATATATAGTATAATTTGGATATGTTTTGTTGCTTTGAACATTTTCATCATTTTTTTTGCTAATTTCAGACTGCTATGTAGAATGTGTACTTTAGTCTCTAAGTGATTACTCTCTATGTTGTCATTTGAATTTCTTTAGTTATTGTTAGCGCCCTAGATTCATTCAAACTGACATCATATAAAGTGATCTCGGTCGTTAAATATTATCAATTTCTATACTAGCTCTTTCATTGTAATATTCTATTTGCTTATAAAGGTTTATGTGTCTTTTATTGTTGGGCAAGTTTTTGTTATCATTTCTACCCTAGCTCTTTTATATATAACATGCCAGAGCAATCATAAATTATTGAATTTTTATAAATGAGAGGAAAATGTGACATAGAGTCAATGAAAAGGAAGGTATTGTGAATTTGAGGCAAAAGACTAGTAGAATTATCAGACGGGATGATAGAAAGAGGTTGTGATTTCAAATAATCGTGAAATAATTAGCGTTGGCAATAATCATTAGAAGAAGTGATGGTTGTTGTTTTTATTTGAATGAGGACATAGCCACCTGTGCAAATGTTGATGAGGCTTTTCAGTTCAATATAGCTTGAGAGATATATTGATGGGTTTGTCGTGGGGAACAATAAAATATCAGTGTTTTTTTGTTTATGTAAATAAGTGATGAGCTTAGTATTAATTTATTTATTAGAATTTGGAAGTCTTTGCTTGTCTTCTTTCATTTGACATATTATCTTGTTGCTGTGAGTGATTCCATGTTTTCACCAGGTTTACATTATTACCTTTTCCCTGGTGAGCTATTTGTTTTTGGTGTTTTTATTATATGTTTTATTCAACACCTAATTTGCTAATTTGGTGGATTGTTAGGTATCACTCACTACTCAAATTGCTAAAGGTTCTTATTCAGAATGCTCATCATTGCCAAGTTTTGAAATTGCTGGATAAGCATTGCCCATCTGGATTGCATTCCAGTGGCACAAAAGGAGCCAAAACAAATGTTAGTGTTTCTTCATGTGAATTTGGCATGTTGATTTTCTATTCTAGATTCTTTTAGATATATGTTTTACTATATCCTTCCAACTCTCTGAACTTAAATGAGATTGTCGCTTGATACACATGATAATTGTTAACAAATGGACATACATGATTTGACCTCCTATCACCTTGGACCTCATGGCCTAAGCTGCTAACTTTCTTATATTTTAGAAGATGATCAGGTGAGGTATGGTGTCCAGAAAAAGAATTTTTTTCCCATTTTCAAGGAAACCCATAATGGAACTGTTAATCTGCATTATATCTGTTTGTCATTGTATGATACTAAGATGTCACTTGTAGAGTTAATGCCAGAAGAAATGGTCCCACATTGGAAATTTATGGGGAACATTTGAATGATTAGTTTACAAGAGTTAGCCACACCCTTCATAGTTAATTGGTGTTTAGGAATCCTTGTTCTATAATAAGTCCTTTGAGGGCAGATGGTTTAATTGGGCACTTAATGCTGTTGTGAGCAAATAGTGACTCTCATGGCCTCCTTCAATCATGATTGAGATAACTCCCCATTATATAGGATTCTATGAACGACATGAGGTAATTGTCTGTGATATTTGAAGACTTTCAATCAAGAGGCAACATGTAATGTCCACACACGTACAAACTAATGGAAGTAATAACAGAAACTCTATAAAGATGTGAACATTACAAATGGATAAAAGAGAATAGTTAAAGTACTATTATATTTATTACAACTCTTTAATCTGTCTATTACATGATTTGAAATGTAATATAAAACTAAAATAATATTCTTCTTGGTTCCATATGTATTTAATTGAGTAAGATCATTCACTAGACCTGTCAATCGGATTGTGTCGTGTATTTATCGTGCTATCGTGTCTATCATTTTTTCATCAATATTTCTTGTATTTTGAAAAAATTCTATTTGATTATTAATAATACAATAATTTTAAACATGTATAAAATGAATCTGTATTCAATTCTGTAATAAAATACATAATAATTCATTATCAATGTTAAACTTGTATTAATTGTGTTCAATTGGTTCCAATCGTATTGAATTAGGTAGTAATCTTGTCTTATTGTGTTAAAATAAAGTTATGTTCAATAACCATAAATCATATAAATATTTCAAAATAACTAAAAAAAATTACTAAATTTTATCGTATTGTCGTGTCATATCGTTTCGTGTAATTGTGTTATGTCAAGAATTAACAGGTCTATCATTCATCATGTAATTCCAAGCTAAAGCAACTCTATGACATATGATTATCTGTAGTAAATAACAACACAATATGAGTTTATGAAAAATCTAGTATATATTTGGGATCCTCACGTATTACAATTTTAGATAGAGTCATGATAAATTCTTTATTTTCACTTTAATTTCCTTTCAATCTTTTAGTAGATCTCTTAGATCACCTACTGTAGCATGATGTGGTTTTGCAATTGGTATACAATCTATCCTCACTTCCGTTATTACATGTTCAATTTCACATTTGATTCTTATTGAGAACCTTTTATATTAACCTATGATAGTTAGTAGACATCAGATTTGTGTCTTGTGGTCTTATCATTGCCACGAGATTTTCAAAAGTATCCCACACTAAACCTTGTCAAGTCAGTGTATCCCTCCTTAAGATCATTACTCCCAAGAGTCTTATGTCAAAACCTTATTCTCTCCTTCGCTTTATATTCTTACTTTATCTTAAGAGACATTTGCATTATGTCTCTTTTTCCTTGCATGGATTAATATCTGATTCTTTATAATTCTGAAGACTTTATTGTAAAATCTCATTCAACTGTATAATAACAAAAAGTGTAAGGGTTCTTTTGTAATTTTTCCTAAATATCTGTTTACATAACATGACTATAATTTTTGGGTTATTTTGCAATTGTCATATATTTTGGGGATAATTCAACTCTAATAGGGGCCTTGATGCAATTATAACATGTCAAGAAAGATATAATTTAAAACATTCAATATGAGGACTCTTATGACAATACACAAACCTTAGATCACAAGTTGCAAATTATCCATCATCTTTAACCTTTTGCGCAGAGTATTTACAACTCATCCCAAAAATGCAACCCAACAAAATCTACAGTAATCCCAATATAAATAAATCTATAGTACTCTTCTTTATCTCATGCAATCACCATTCACAAGCATTATCCATTTATTTTCCATCAACCAAACAAAATAATTCACTGTTTATCTTCTTCAACCCAACTAATGTAATAGTAACCCAATGAAACCCATCATCGAAACTCCAAAATCCACATAACACATTGCATACCTTACATTGGTGATCGATTTTTTTACATCAGTGAGCTTCTCAATCTCCCAATGAGTCTCCTAATCTGTCTCTTACAACTTACAATCGACAGTGGTAAATTTCCTTTTCGATTGTAGTTGTAACCTTTATCACTCTCAACAACTCTTTCTCTTCTCAATGCAAATTGTAGGGAGTAGGGCCTCTGATTTATAGCAACCTTTATCACTCTCAACTACTCTTTCTCTTCTCAATGCAAATCGTAGGGAGTAGGGCCTTTGATTTATAGCAACCTTTATCACTCTCAACAACTCTTTCTCTTCTCAATGCAAATCGTAGGGAGTAGGGCCTCTGATTTATAGCCCTCGATGGAACCAGGAATGTCGCTCCACTCGTAATTGCCGTCATGAGCTTCCAGCGATTGGCCTTCTGACTCCTCCGCTTTCTCCAACACCGGCCGACACCTCCATTACCCTTAACGTCTACTGACGCCTCCGTTCCCAAAGACAAAATGTCAGAATGCCCAGGTATTACATAGCACACAATTGACATTGAGGATGAAGATTTGTTGGCTATCACATGCAGACTCAAGGTGAAAATAAGCAATGAATATGCAGGAAGTTTAAAAGGCATGTTATGGATTCATAGGAAAATTCACCCACAACCATTAGCTCTAGTTTTGGGGAATATGCTGCCCAAATTGACGCTATGGTCCTACAGTGTTGTCCAGTTTTTTTTTTTTTTGTAATAGGAAAAAAAAAAGAACTCTTCAAAAGGCATATATGCTGACCAGTTGAATGTAGCCAAAATACTAAAAAATGAGTCTTGATGATATTAAGCTTCAATTTCTTGTTTATCTTCAATAATCTTTGACTTGTGTGTTGCAGCATATCAGTCCTTTTGAAATAAATTTGAAAAAACTTGTGGATGGTGTTGTAACCTTGAAGAATTTGTTTGTCACCCAACAATTTCTTTCTGTTTTTTTTTTCAATCAGCATGAACCGGAAGGCAATATTTCTTCATTGGATATGGCTAAGAAACAAGTTATGAGCTTGCAACATTCACCAGGGAATCTTTTACCTAAGAGATCACCAAGATACGGAACACAAGCAGCACATGCCTTTGAGGAAGCTTCCACAGTTTGCTGTCCACAGTCTGATCTTTCTGGCTCTTACTGCAAGCATGATCGTGTAGTTTCCTTCATATGGGCTGTTTCTAGGAGCATAGTTCCTCTTGGTTTACTTGGAAATTCTTCTACATGGAGAGCCTTGAGGAAAAATATTTCAAAATTTATTCGGTTGCGTAGGTTTGAAAATTTCTCTCTAAAGCAGTGTATGCATGGTTTGAAACTCTCTAGCTTTGCATTTCTATCTCAGAAAATGCAACACTCTAGGTGCTCCTGTTCCTCCGGAAATAATATGCAATGGAACAAAGACATATCAGGCAAACCTCATACTTGTCAAATGAATCTAAAAAAACGGCTTTTACAGTGTTGGATATATTGGTACTTCTCATTCATGATCATACCAATGGTGAGAACAAACTTTTATGTTACTGAAAAGGAAGGAGGTAGACAAGATGTATTTTATTATCCCAAACCAATCTGGAGGAAATTAATTGACCAATCCATTACATTCTTGCAAGAACATAATTACAGAAAAGTGGATTTTGCACTTTTCAGAAGCATTATTTCCAGAAGATCATTTGGTTTTTCAAAAGTTAGATTCCTTCCTAAAGGAAAGGGTGCAAGGCCTCTTGCGAATCTTAAGGCGCCATCAAAAGCATGGTTTCCTGTTAAAAAGGGTGCTTCTCAAAATTGTTCTGCAAAGATAGGGAGTTCATCACATGTTCCTCAGAAAAAGGCAATTTACGCAAGAAGAAAGATTGTTCACTTCAGGTCTGTTAACTCTGCTCTTGGTGATGTAGGTGCTATTTTAAAAAGAATAAAGGCAGAGCATCCGGAGCATTTGGGATCTTCAGTTTTTGATTATAATGATGTCTATCGAATCCTGCACCCTTTTCTATCTGGATTGAGGACCAATTCAGGGAATATGCCCAAGGTATTTATTGTTGTTTCTGACGTATCAAAGGCATTTGATTCTATAGATCAGGATAGATTGCTTGATATCATGAAAGACGTACTACAAGAAGATGTATATCATTTTAGAAGATATGCACAAGTCATTTGCTCCAAGAAGTCACTAGGAACTCTATATGGTCCTATTTTTATCAACAAAAGTAAAAAGAGCTCTACAAAATTTGCAAATTCAGTACAGCTATGTTCATCTCATGGTGTCCTTGTTGATCAGGTATGTGAATGTTAGATTGCTTAATTTTTTACTACTAAATTTTTGTGTGGATAAGTTCCCTCATTTTTGTTTTAAATACATGTGTAAATTGTATATTGATTCTAAAGCTAAACTAACATTACCAACTTGAGTTTTATTGTCTTGAAAATTTCTAACCTTGAAGTAACGTGGTATGGTTAATGTTTTCTATTTATTTCTCAAGGACAAGAATTGGCTCTAGTCGCCTAATGTAGAATTTACTTGTATTTTCAGTTAATGAAGTGTTTAATGTATTTTGGAATAGCTGTGTCAATGCACATTTAATATTCGATGGGGCCAAGACACCTTATATCAGTACCAGTCATATTTATTTAGTTGCTTGCCTAGGCGCCAAGGTGTGATAAGCAAGCTGAGTTATTCAATGCCCGACCTTATATTAATTTTGAGATCCATGTCAGATTTTTATTTAATTCCTACTACTTTTTGTATATTCCAATATTAGTTTTCAATTGAGTCTAGAATAGATATATCTTGCGTAATTGCATATAATAATATATTATGTAGAGGGAAAAGTTGGAATTTCTTTTTCTTATTTAATTTATTTATGTGGCGTAGGCAACACCCCAGGTGCCCCAGTTTACCACTTGGGTGCCTTTATAATCTTGGTATCCAATATATTAATTTTAATCCTAACCAAATAAAATTGTTGTAAATTCAAATTATTTTAGAGAATTTGAAGGGATTTATTCCATCCTAATTTGAAATTTGGATTCCACTATCCATTTTGGTAGGGGATGAAGTTCTTGTTGGTGTTTAGAGCTAACATGGTTGAAGGCACCTTATTTTATAAAAATAAATGTTAGATGTATTTGTTAGATATTTATAAATACGTGGTGAAATTTTGTTTTAAATCAAACAACTATTAACCTTTAATCTAAAGGTATTAAAATTCAGTATGTTTTGCTAAATTTTAATCATTAAAGTTTAGATTAAAAATTAACAATGAATACAACAAATATTAGGATGAAACTTTAATTCATGTTAACTTATCTTATAAGAACTGTTATGAGAGAAAACACCCAAAAGTTTTCTATTGATTAGTGAGGAATACATATATATATGTATTAGACATTCCATGGATATATGGATATCCAATAACCCGTTTAACTACAAAATATATCCCCACTTATTCTAACACTCCCCCTCAAGCTAGAACATACATAT
This sequence comes from Posidonia australis, assembly GCA_024699735.1. Lineage (NCBI taxonomy): Eukaryota > Viridiplantae > Streptophyta > Magnoliopsida > Alismatales > Posidoniaceae > Posidonia > Posidonia australis. The sequence continues at coordinate 45,461 of JAMKQA010006316.1, read as the reverse complement.
CAACCATGCCCAGCTTGTCACATAGAGACTCAAACACACCCACTGCAAGACCTTTGGTAAATATATCTGTTAGTTGCTCTGAAGAGTGCGTATATGGAGTAGATATAACTCCATTCATAACTAGATCTCTCACAAAGTGGCAGTCAACCTCGATGTGCTTTGTTCTTTCATGAAATGTGGGATTGTTTACGATAAAGATCGTAGCTTTATTATCACACGTCATAGACATAGGTACCTCAACATCACATCCAAGTTGCTCAAGCAATGACTTCACCCACATCATCTCACACGCAGTCTGAGCCATAGATTTGTACTCCGCCTCTGCACTAGACCTGAACACCACATTTTGTTTCCTGTTCCGCCAGGTGACCAAATTGCCTTCCACATACGTACAAAAATCGGATGTGGATTTTCTATTACCTCTATCACCTGCATATCCTGAATCTGAGTAGGCCTCAACTCTGATGTGATTATTTTTCCTGTATACCAGGCTCTTTCCTGGCACTCCTTTCACATAAGATAAAACTCGAAGAGCACCTGTTCAGTCTACCCTCCTAGGTTTATATATAAATTGGCTTAGAAGACTGACTGCATAAGAAATATCAGGTCGCGTCACCGTCAAGTAAATGAGTTTGCCAATTAGCCTACGGTATTAACCAGGATTCTCCAGTAGCTCTGAGTTGTTATCCCAAAAAGATGGTGATTATTCGATAGGGGTGCTTTCTGGTTTGCATTCCAGAAGACCTGTTTCCTCTAAGAGATTTAATATATACTTCCTCTGTGATAGAGCCATCTTACCATGTCCATATGCAAACTCGATCTCCAGAAAATAACGAGGCTTTCCCATGTCTTTGGTCACAAATTGTATGTGAAGATGAGCCTTTACCTCTGTAATTCCTTCTGTATCACTCCCAGTGACTAGAATGTCATCCACATATACAGCCAGTATGACACATCTACGACCTGTGTGCCTATAAAACACTGAGTGGTCTACTGTAGACCTCTAAAAGCCACTATCAAGTACCATCAGGTTAAACTTCTCAAACCACGTCTTGGGACTTTACTTTAGCTCATAGATAGCCTTCCGTAATCTGCATACACAATCCTCCCCCTGAGCAACGTACCTCGAAGGCTGCTCCATCAAGACTGTCTCAGTCAGATCGCCATAGAGGAAGGCATTCTTGACATCAAGTTGACACATATCCCAGGAATTATTCAATGTAAGAGACAACACCCAAATAGAATTGAGATGAGCAACCGGTGAAAAAGATTCCTCGTAATCGACGCCATATGTCTGAGTAAAACCCCGAGCAACCAGTCTAGCCTTGTATCTGTCAATGCTGCCATCTGCTTTGTATTTGATAGTATACATCCACTTGTAGGTGACCACTGTAGTCCCAGTAGTGCGGGCCACTAACTTCCATGTGCCACGACTAGTAAGTGCCACAATCTCCTCATCCATAGCTTCCTTCCAATGTGGAAGAGAAAGTGCCTCCTCGTAATTCCTGGGAATGGTCTGAGAATGGAGGGACAAGGTAAAACTACGGAAACGAGGGTGTAGAGCATCATAAGATACAAAATGAGAAATAGGGTGAACTGGATATGAATGAGTACCTTTTCGAAGGGCTATAGACATGTCTGAAGAACTAGTGGATGGATTTGCAGTTGCAGAGGAAGGTGGTCTGTCGTGAGGAGGTCCTGGAGGATGCTGTCGTCGACGATATACCTGCAAGGATGAGGACGCTTGTGGTGGAACGGCCGGTGTAGATTGAGGATCAGCATGTTGCAACTCGACAACCGAGGGAACAGGGACAGACACATTGGACGGTGGAGGAACACTGTAATATGGTTCAGACTCGAAGAAAGTAACATCTGCAGAAACATAATACCGACGAGTGGGAGGATGAAAACAACGATAACCCCTTTGAGTTCGCGAATAACCGACAAAAACACACTTGATTACACGTGGAGACAGTTTGTCCAATCCAGGGGAAAGGTCCTGAACAAAGGCCACACACCCAAACACTCTCGGTGTTTGACTAAACAAGGTGGAGTCTGGTTGTAAACGACGAATTGGAATCTTCCCACCAAGTGGAGTAGTAGGCATCCTGTTGATAAGATAGGTGGCTGTAAGCACAGCATCAGCCTACAGATGTTTTGAAACCTGCATATGCACCATAAGTGTACAAGTGATATTCAGAATGTGCCTATGCTTACGTTCTGCAACCTCATTTTGCTGTGAGGTATGAGGACATAATGTCTGATGGATGATACCCAGTGAGGCACACATAGAAGTGACGTTAGAATGTATGAACTCACGTGCATTGTCAGTTCTCAAAAACTTGGGAGTCACATCAAAATGATTCTTTATTTCATTAAGAAAATTTCAGAATACATCATGAATATGATTTTGATCTTTCAATAAATATACCCAAGACGCTCGAGAAAAATCAACAACAAAAACAATATAGTACCTATGACCCGATACAGACTGGACTCTAGATAGACCTCATACATCACAATGAACCAATTCAAATGCTGTGCTACTAGACGCAAGACGTAAATGTTTAAACGAAGCACGATGGTGCCTACCTAACTGACACGACGCACAATCAAAACGAGACATGGCCTACTACGGTAAGGCCTGCTGGAGTTTTTGATGAGACGAATGTCCCAGTCTATTGTGCCACAAGGAAGAGGACTCAACTGTAGATGCTGTAGAAGTCAAGCCTTGAGGAATCTCATCACGAACTAGTAGGTACACTCCATTTCCTCGATCACGGTCCAAACCAATCCTCCTCCCAATCTGCAAATCCTGAAAGGTACAGTGTAAAGGAAAAAAAATCATACTACATTTGAGCTGTTTTGTAAGAGCACTAATGGACAATAAATTTACAGGAAAATCAGGGACAAAAAGGACACTCTCTAGTGGTAACTGTGAAGAGGTGTGGACCACCCCCTCACCAGAGACTGGGCAAGTTCGACCATCAGCAATCGTGACAGTCCGAATATCAGATAACTGAGATAATTGTGTAAGCAAACTATGAGTACCTGATATGTGGGAGGAGGCACCCGAATCAATGATCCGGGATGAGTCTCTCGAGGCAAATAGGGTTTAGTACCTGAAGTGCTGGCATGTGTGGCTGTGGCAGTGGAGTCAGTGACCTTTAGCTGTTGAAGTCGCTCGTAATCAGCCTGTGATACAGTGAATGTCGGTGGCTCAGTAGTAGCAACAGATATGGGGGCCTCTGTAGTCATATTAGCCGTCTGAGGACGATCAATAATATCCCAGCATCGCTCAACTCGGTGACCCAACCGTCCACAGTGTGTACAATGTGGCCGTCCTCCGGTATTGCCACGACCACGTCCTCCTCGTTCACCACCACGTCCACGTCTAAGGGTGACCGCCATGGTAGAAGGCTCTGACACTGTATGAAAAGTAGCAGTAGACACTCGCATAGTCTTGCTGAACGTGGTATGAAAATCTGGTAGTACATCAGCAGCCAATACTTGTCCTCGAATCTGTGAACTGGATTCTGGGTAGAGAGAAACACAGCAACCGCTAGTTCTTTGCGGTACTGGCGCAGGCGGGTGATATCAACCGTCAGAGGCCGATGAATATCCAATTCCTCTAGTAAGGCTCGAAGAGCAGTGAAGAGATCCTGAACAGATCTGTCTCCCTGCCGTAGAGTGAGAAGCTGCTCATAAATCTCACAAACTCTGGAAATATTTTTTTCATGCCCATAGGTGAGTCGAAGAGTATCCCAAATCTTCTTTGCTGGTCGCAATGATATGACACATGCGCTACAGAAAACTCCATACTGTTAGCCGTCCAAGTAATAACCGCCGCATCATCGGTCAACCAATCTTCATAAATGTCAGATTTGATATCTGGAGAAGGATTTGTTAGGTGTTTCAATTTTTTGTGTGTCAAAACAAATGTCTCAAAACTCTAGGACCATAGATGATAGTTAGGGCTAGAGAGTTTCTCAGAGGTACCATTCATGTTTTTAACAAATGAATCACGGGATGACATCGTTACTGATTTTCAGTAGCAAATCACAAATAGATGGTCTGAAAACGATGAAAAAAATAGACCAATTGCTCACCATGTTGTGTGGATGTGACGTATCCACACACAACACCAACTAGAGACTGGAAAAGGACTTAAAACATGGCTAGGAAGGGCTAGACTGCCCTAACAAGTAGACGGGAGAGACAACCAGGCATCACTGGTGACACAACATTCGTCGGTGACGCCGTACGGCCAGCAACGGCGGTGGAATGATCGGCAGGAAGGAGGCCTTGGGGCACGCGGGCGGGAGGTTTGGAGGCAGCGAGAGGGCAGGAGGGCACGTTCGACGTAGGTCAGGCGGTCACCGACGATCGACGACGAGTACGGCGGTGGCAGGCGGTTAGGTTTTTTTTGTGGTTTCTTCCTGTGCTCTAGTACCATGTTATGAGAGAAAACATATATCTCCACTTATTCTAACAAGATATATCTACAAAATAAATCTGTCCCCCATGTATTTCCTTTTAGCCATTTCATTATGGTTTTGGGTTTGAATTCAAATTCTCTATGTATTATATATTTACGAAATACATCAAAGCAACACACGTTCTCTATGTTGAAGGGGACTGTTGAGATTAGAGAGAATTATAATCTATTGAGAGTAGTTACATATATATAGGCTATACTTGGTAAATGGATATCTATTTACTTATATAACCTATACACTAAATAATACTAGATTTAATAATTACCCTCAAGTTGGAGCATATGTATCTGTTATCCTTAGTTTGTTACAAAGAGACTCAAAAATACTAACACTTAGTCCATTTGTGAAGTTGCTGTTATTTTCTAAGACAATGGAGTGTACAGAGTAGAAATGATTTCTCAAATTACAACATCTTGAATATAGTGACAATAATGTATTTGTCTGTTCATGGAATACTAAATTATAGGTAATGAAGATAAGTCACTTAGTTGTCACATTGCATAAACATTAGAATCTTTACGGTGAAATCAAGCTCTACTAACAATGATCTTACCCATAGAACAGTATTCTACTTCTACACTGTTGATAGGGCAAAAATAATGTGTCTTATTGCTATAAAAGAAAGAAGAGTACATATATATAGGATGGGTAGAGAGACTCATATACTAAATGAATATTCAATTATCCATTAACTTATATCTAAGGATATAAGATAAACTAGAACTCTAACACTCCCCCTCAAGCTAGAGCATATACGTTAAGAAGACTCTGTTTGGTACAAAGAGATCTAAACATCCCAATATTAAGGCCTTTGGTAAAAATGTCAGCTAACTGCTCAGATAAAGGAGTATGTGGAGTAGATACAACTCCCTTCATTACTATATCTCGAACGTAATGGCAGTCGACATCAATATGTTTGATGCGTTCATAGAAAGAAGATTGCAGTTTGATTATCACACAACATCGACATAGACATATCAACTGACAAACTAAGCTCTGACAGCAGAGACTTGATCCACACCATCTCACGTGCAGTTTGAGTCATAGACCTATACTCTGTCTCAGCATTAGAGCGTGACACCACGTTCTGTTTCATACTGCGTCATGTGACTAGGTTGCCTCCTACATAAGTACAGAAGTCAGATGTAGACTTTCTATTCCCTTGGTCTCCTGCATATTTCGAATCTAAGTATGTCATAACATTCACATGGTCATTCTTCTGATAGATCAGACCTCTTCTTGTAACACCTTTCACATGGGAGAGAACTCGTACATCCCTAGCCTAGTGTATCTTTTTGGGCTCATCCATAAATCAAGAACAATCTACTTGACGAAGCTCACCGCTTTAGATATACCATTCATCCAGGAAGCATCAAGATGTATAAAGACCTAAAATGGAATTTCTGGTGGTCTAGAATGAAGAATGAAATTGTTGAGTATGTGGCGAAGTGTGCAACCTGTCTGAGCAACATATCTTAGAAGTTGCTCCATAAGAACTGTATCTGTAAGATCTCTATACAAGAATGCATTTTTCACTTCAAGTTGACAAACATTTGATGAGTAATTGATAGCCACAGAGAGAATAATCGTGATAGAATTGAGGCGAGCAACTGGAGAAAAAGTTTGATCATAATCATTACCATGCATCTGAGTGAATTCTCGGGCTATCAATCTAGCTTTGTAGCGATCAACTGTGTCATTTGCTTTGTACTTGACAGTATAAACCTAACGACAGGTGATTGCTTGGACTCCAACAGGACGGGTCACTAACTCCCATGTGTCAAGAGTTACCATGGCAGCTACCTCCTCGTCTATTGCGGTCTTCTAGTGGAAAAGTAAAAGTGCTTCCTAGTTATTCCTAAGAATAGACTCAGAGGACAGAGACAAAGTAAATGCACGGAAAGTGGAAGAAAGAGAGTCATAAGAAACAAAGTTGGAGATTGGATGAGAGGTGGAAGAACGACTACCTTTCCGATGAGCTATAGGAAGATGAAGATCATTGGGAGGTGGATCTACATTTGAGGAGGAAGTTAGTTTTGCCGTTGGTGGAGTTAGTGGTCTCTATCGTCTTTGTTATACCTATAGGGAACGCGGTGGATCTCTCGTGCCAATACCATACTCAACAAGTGGAAAAGGAGCAGACTCAACTACTGGCTCCTCCGAGACACTCGAAGCACAAAAGTATCTTGTAGACTCAAAGAAGATGACATCGACAAACACAAAGTAACGACCAGATGGTGGATGAAAACATCAGAATCCACGTTGAGTCTTGGTGTACCCCCACAAACACACATTTAATGGTTCTTGGGGAAAGTTTATCAATACCTGGTGAGAGATCCTGGACAAAGGTCACACACCCACAAATCCAAGGGGTCAAGGAATACAACGTGGGAACCACAAATATAGGTGGCAGTAAGAACAGCATCAAATCACAAATATTTGGAAATTTTCATGTGTACCATAACAGTGCGAGTAACATCAAGAATATGTCTGTGCTTTGGTTTTGCCACTCTATTTTGTTGGGAGGTGTATGGGAAAGTGGTTTGATGTATGATGTCTAAAGATGCATGTCACGTTCCACATTTTCCATATTAATTTAAAACAAATTAAATTACGGAAAAATTAAAGCTAAACAGTAAATGTTTAACTATCAGGAACCTGTATGTGCGGCTAGGAAACTCCAGATTATATGCAATACGCTAAACGTCTGCATGTCTGCATCTGCAAACCAGAACACGAAGAAAAAAACGTATGAGTGACAAAAGTCATCCAGTACACATCCTACGAAAATCACGGAAAACAAAATTATAATCAATTTTCCCTTTAAATTCATTTCACAAACTATTTCTCAAAACCTCATAAATCAAGCCCACATTGGCCAAAACTACAATCGGGGCTCTACTGGTCCAAAGTCATAAGCAAAGGCTTTCAATGGTTAAAACCACACACAGTGAGTCGGGAAGTCCGATGCCAGGCAACCTAACTCTGGCTATATGTAGTCCACAGAGCGATCCCTGCGTTCTGCACTGTCACGGTGAAGCCACCCTGTGCAGGAGCGATCATCGTCCCACGATTCTTCTTGATATAAGGTGTCAAAGTCAATCCCTCCTTGGGAAGGCGGTCCTGTCTCTCACGACGCTTCCAGTTAAGGGGTACGTGTCTCATCTGCACTGGCAACCACAGGGTTCACATCCTCACGGCGTCCTCCACATACGGTGTTCATGAGAGAGTATCATACCTCCACATTCGATAACACCTGAGCCTCAGTGCTTACAGCGACAAACGGAGTATCATACCTCCCCGTCATGCCACAAGATACCTCAATCCTAAACCACAACCCTAGTCTTGAGACGACAGTCAAGGAGTCTCATACCTGCAGGACCTGACAGCCCTCAGCCTCAGGTATCTCGGCCCCCGACCTCAACCAGGGAGTCACTCCCGACTATCAGAGAATGTCGTCACATTTCCTGGTCCCGACGACACTGTCCCACATTGTCTCGACCTGCACACAGAAAATCATGAAAACATTTTCCAAAAGAGGCCTACTTTTCTCTTGAAATTCATTTCCAAAATCATTTTCATATCTTTCGAAATTCTTCCAAAACCTCGGCAAAGCGACGCGTCAGGTGTTCCAGAAGACCACCTCTGACGGCCCACTACTCCCCTCAATAGGGCCAAACACAATAATTCAGAAAGTTTTTTGAAAGCACATTTTATAAGCATAATTGGCCCCTGATTCGGTATGTCGGAATCCATTGATTCGGTCAACTGGGGTGATTCAGAAGGTTGAATATACCGAAATTCACTGATTCGGTATGCCGTTTTCATTTCGGTATGCCGAACTTTGCGATCCCTGAAAACGACTCAAAACCATACAGTCCAAAATCGCCCCAACTGGGACCTTTGATTGGACTTCCTAAACAAACACCAAAAATCATGCATACCTAAGAATGCACTCTGGCGATTCTCTGGTCGACTCTGGCGACCACAGCCACGGAAGCAGTCCATGCAAGCTCCACATGCCACTACGAGCCGCCGCACATCGTCGTCGGCCCTCGAGCACACCAAGCAGAGAGGAGATCGCTGGGGAGGAGAGAAACAGGAGAGGGACAGTAAGAGAGAGAAAGAGAGAAAAAGAGAGAGACGGGGGAGGGGGATAGTGAGTGGAGGGAGAGAAAATGAGTGGGAGAAGGAGGGGAAGGATGTGTTCGGGACAGAGCGGATGCGCGGGGAGGAGAGGAGGCTTGGGTCGTTCATGGCGGAGGCCTCCGGCTTAGAAAGCCACGTAGAAGGAGTATGTGGTCGTGTACATGCAACCAGACAGCCATGCGCACACCAACACTACCTCAACAACTTGCTTTGCCGGCCACCGCACGCACCCAACCATCCACCACAATCATGAGGCCAACTGTAAGTCCCAACCATCGGCCTACAAATGCGGGCCCCACCCTACACCTGGGCCCCAGAAGCACAGTGCCATAATACACAGTGCTAAACCACACACAGGAACACACAAATAGAAGTTGGTCTACGAGGCCCTGGCCTAAAATCACAGAACCACACAACAGACCTTGGAACAGTAACACCTGTTCAGGAATAAAATTCATAAAATGTAAATTATTACAAAATGAATTTTACGGATGTTACAATGTACAATAAGATTCAACCCTGTTTTGAACAAACTCCAATGCATTATCAGTGCATAAAAATTTAGGAGTAACATCAAACTGATTTTTTATTTCAGAAAGAAAAGTTTTGAGTACATCAAAAATGTGATCACGATTTTTTAACAGATATACCCAAGATACTTTAGAAAAATAATCAATAAAAACAATGTAGTAACGAAAATCGGACACAGACGAGACTCTGATGGGACCTCAGATGTCACAATGCACTAACTCAAATAAATGTGGACTAGGCACCAGACGCTACTGACGAAAGAAAGTACGATGATGCTTTTCTAACTGACACGACTCACACTCAAAAGGAGAAATGGTCAACCATGGTAAAGCTTGTTGTAACTTCTGGTGAGACAGATGGCCCAAGCGGTAATGCCACAACGAAGACGGTTCTAAAGAAGAAGCTACAAATACTAATCCCCGAGGTATCTCGTCACGGACCAGCAGGTACACACTATTGTCACGCTCACGGTCCAAATCAATCCTCCTTCCCATCTGCAAATCCTGAAAAGTGTAGTGGAAGCAAAAAGAGGTTATACAACAACAAAGTTATTTGGTAATAGCACTAATAGATAGAAGATTGACAGGAATGTTAGGCACATATAAGACTTTATCAAGAGATCTAGGAAGAAGTCTGCGCAACTCCTTCTCTAGATACAGGGCAAGACCGACCATTAGCAATGGCCACAGATCGAATATCAGACAACGGTGACAAACGGGTAAACAAGTTTTTTGTACCTGACATGTGGGAGGAGGCATCAAAATCAATTATCTAGGAGAAATCCCTGGAGGCCAGGAGAGCACTAGTACCTATGGAAGTGGAGTAAAAGGCAGTGGCGGCGGAGTCGATGACCTTTAACTGTAGGAGTTTGTCATAGTCAGCCTGTGAGATAGTAACTGTCGGTTTCTCACTGATGGAAGTGGTTAGTGGAGAACTACGTCGTCTATGTAAATCCCAACACCTCTCAACTTGGTGACCAATCCTGTATGCGAACGTCTTCCATCGTCTGTGCGACCACGACTCCTTTTATGAGTGCCCCCACATCCACAACCACGTGTAGCTGCCATGACTGACTGAAGGAGTGGCTGTGGCGATACGAAGAACACGTGTAAAAGTAGTCTGCAAATCTGGTACATTGATAGCTCTTAGAATCTGTCCTCTGATCTTAGAGCTGAGCTCAGGAGATAGGCTAAAAAGATAAATGACAACAGTTAGTTCTTCCCGATACTGTTTTATTTGTGTAATATCCGTCGTCAAAGGTTGATGTACTTCAAGTTCATCCAGTAAACCACGTAACATTGTAAAATGCTTTGGAATAGAACGATCTCCCTGATGAAGAGTGAAGAGCTGCTCATACACCTCAAAATCTTGGATATTTTCTTCTCATAACCGTAGGTGAGACGAAGAATATTCCATATCTTCGTGACTGGTCTCAGCATTATAACCCCTCTAGTAATAGAAGGTTCTATGCTGTTTATCATCTGTAGACACCCCAATATGCTTGCAAATAGGACAAACCCAACAACCACTCCTCACTCCAACGACCACCTGTCTGGCGCACCATACAAAACCATAACTGGACTCTAAAAAAACCTAAATACAAAACAAAACCCTACAAAAACCAAAAAATGCAAAACGAAATCATAAAACCCTAGAAAAGCCCTAAAACACAAATAAACCCTAAAACCTAGGTCAAACCCTAAGTTATAAGTCAATCCCTAAGCCATAAGTCAAACTCCAACAAACTTTACCACTTCTTAACCAACTTAACCACTTCTCACCTCTCTCCAACAAACTTAATTACTTCCCACTTCTCTCCAACAAACATAACTACTTCCCACTTCTCTCTAACAAACATAACTACTTCGCACTTCTCTCCAACAACCTTAACTACTTCCCACCACTTCTTAACCACCATAACCACCTCCCACTCTAACCATAACAACCAGTCAAGCCGTTTGGAAGCATATAAATAGCCCCATTTGCAAGTGAAAAATGGACTTTTGGAAAATTAAGAGAGGAGCTTCCCAAAGCTTTTTCTCCAAACCAGAGCTACCAGAGTAATCTTGGAGCAAGGAGGAAGCTCGTGGAGGTGAGAATTCAGAGTTTCAAGTCGTCTCCGGCAATCTCCGACCATCAACTCCCCTACCAGACCAGGTACACCTTTTACAGACTTCCATTCATGGTAAGAATGCTCTCTTAGGTCTCCCCATATCTTCTTAGATCGATTCCAACAGGTCTAAAGGTCTCCTCTGGTTGGAATTGAGTTCCCAGGCCTCGCTGAAGCGATTTTCCGGTGGCCTAGAGCATTGGATCCTCCTTCCCAGACCTCCCTCTTGCTTCTCCATCGATCGAAACGCCGTTCCAGTCGCTGCAGGAGCTTCCACCAGAAGATTGCCGGAGTCGCTCCACGTCGCCGTCGTCGGAGAAGACGACTGAAACCAGCGGTTGATTGCGTGCCTCTAGCCCTACCGTGCCTCTAGAAACGCTCCACGGCATGCCTCCAACACTCCGGAGTTTTCAGATCTAAGCCACGTGCCCTGGACAGTCACCGTAGTCGAGCTCACTGGAGCAGGATCGCGTCGACAGCGAGTTTGGTTCGAGGATTGGGGAAGTGCCCCATTCTTGCTTCTGTTGGAGGGAAAATGCTCCTCTCAACGTCCCAAAGCCTCTTGGATCCCTGGATCATGCGCCGCAGTCCTCTAGTAGCCTCCTCCTTCTCCGGCGCTGTCACCAAAATGCTCCGACGGCGAGGGGGACGGGTAGCCCACTCTAGCCGTTAGATCTTCGATCTAGACCGTTGGATCGTCTCCTTCTTGCTTCCCATGAGGTTTGATCTTAGATCAGGTTATGGGATAGCCTCCAACAACCCCTCCGGCGGTCGTCGACGGCGTAGCTCCGTCGTCGGCGGCAGTCGACTCTTTTTCTTTTAAAAAAATATAAAAATAAGATTTCTTTTATTAAATTTCTGAAACTTTTGTTTTGTTACATTTAGGTCTTGTTTTTCTTACAAATATGTCCTTTTGAATAAATTTGAACTGAAAATATTGCAATATGTCCCTTGAACTGTCCTAATAATTTTTGATAAAAACCTCCAGAATTTCTTTTCATGTATTATAGTCCAACATTTTTGCATAAAGAATCATGAACTTTACTGAAATAAATCTGAATGTTTATTTCTCTGGTTAAATTGCATTTAAACCCCTAAGTTTCATAAAAATGATTCTCATTGTATATTTCTCTGGTTAAATTGCATTTTAAACCCTAAGTTTCTTGAAAATAATTCTGAATGCATATTTCTCTAGTTAAATTGCATTTAAACCCCTTAGTTTCATTAAAATTCTTCTGAATGCATGTTTCTTTGTCTAAATTGCAAATTAAACCTTGAGAATTCAAATATCTGTACAAATGTGGTTTAAATTGCATTTTAGCCCTTGAACTTTATTGATTCCACATTGAATGCATGTTTTCTTGAGTAAAATTACAGAATTGTCCTTGGAACTTTCTATTTTCAAACATGGAATCTTTTTCTTGCATATTTTACCTTGAATTTCCATAAAATTACAATAAATACATGTTTTGATGGCAAAATTGCATTTTAACTCCTAGGAATCTTTAATTTGACCAAAAATGCACAGATTTGCACATTTGATCCCAGATTTCTTCAAAATTACATGAAATGTGTTTTTCTATATAATGTTGATGATTTAGATTTAGACTTTAAGTTTTCATTCGGAAATTGGGATTTTTGCATAAAAGTCCTTGGAATTTACTTTTTCACACTCTGACATGTATTTTGTACATTTGTTGCACTCTTTTATGCATTTCTAACTCTTATCAAGCTTGGTTTTTCCATTGTTTTCCAGATTTCTTTCGACTTTTGCGATTTTGATTTGATTTAGCTTTCTATCGCTCGAGGGCATACATTAACAGGCTTAATAATTCCGACATTGTCGTGAATGAAGATTATTTTCTCCAATTTGATTTTTTCGGGTTTCTTCGAGTTTCCGCTGATTTGCGTGACGCTTTCCAAGAGTTTCTTGATTTTCACGATTTTCCTCATCTCCCACGGATGTACAGTAAAGCGTCATTCTTAATGCCTACATTTGTCCTTCGGATTATCTTTTTTCCTTTTATTCTTTTCTTTTGTTTGATTTGGCATGTTTTCCAGTTATCTTTAGCATATGTATTCAGAATAGGCAAGGACACATCCAATAGACCATTTAGTAAGTAGGACACCTAGAAAGACCGAGTTCTTCAGGCGTGTGGGGGTGCCTAACCTTTTCTCCATGCGTAACAAGAATCATTATCCTTTCTTTGGCACGCATTGATTTGTGCATTACATCAATTAGGTACGGAGCATACATGTTTCCTTCATCTTGTTTTGTTTTTGGTTTTCTTTTGTGCTTGGTTTTCCTCGTCTTTCCATTAAAAGACTGGGTGGCGACTCCTTTCCTTATTCTTTCTTATCATTCCTTGGTGTTTCCGAGTCTAATCTTCTTCTCTGGATTCACCATCTTGGCCGTGACCGTATCGGGACTCCTCGTGTGCTTCCACGCATCGGTAAGGAGAGCCGTGCAGAGTTTCACTGGCATGGTCACAGGAACTACCAAAGTAGATGCTGATGAGGATAAGGATATGGATGCGGGTGCTGTGCCTCGCGTGTCAACAACAATAGTCCCACTGTCGATTAAAGTCTGTATGACATCCTGCACAGTGTAGCATTTATCAGTCGAATGCTCCGGGGCTCAATGATAATCGTAGTATGCGCTCGCGTTGTACTACGGAGGGAGTGGAGTTGGTGGGGAACGCGGATCTGGGAGGTATACGCCTAATGTGCGGTGACGATCTACGTGTTGGGACCTGATCCTGATGTTGAGGTGGTTTCTGAGTATGTTGTACTGTGTGTGGTGTTGAGCGCGAGAGCAACAGCTACGGCACCGGTATAACTCTGGGTGACGGATTCGAGAAACGTTGTACTCTCGCACAATTAATAAGTTGATTCTTAGGTGACTGTGATGCATGCTGTAACCAATGCAATTGTGGTGTAGGAGGCAGAAATAACGTCCCCATCGTCTGAGTAGTGTGATGCTGGGGCGATGGTATGGACGATAATGAAGTGGGGCGAGTCTGCAATGCTATAGTGGTCTGCACTGGAACCTAAGAGGTCGAAAGAGGAGGACTCTCAACACGATCAAGAGAAAGGGTCATGCGCTCGAACTTTCGGGCCAAAGCTCTCAAATATTGAGTTTGTGTGGTCGAAGACCCATTAAATGATAGGTTCGAGGGCAAGAGCGAAACAGGAATGGCCCCTAAAATAGAAGAAGCCGTAGGTGGTTAAACTCCTGAAACAGAAGGGCCCGAGAGATAAGATGCAGCTCGCCGAACTTCTGGGACTCGCGTGGTAGTCACTGCAGTTGAATCAGTGATGGGTCCTAGCTTGGCTTGTGTTCGCTGCTGTCCCTAAAGAGGAGATAAGGATCCTCCATGATTCTCAAATCGGGACGCACTGAGGGAAGAAGAAGCAATCAAAGTGATGTGAGTGTGAGACTCCCTTTAGAACAATAATCGGAGGCTTATGGGTCTGCGGAGTCATGACTAACCGCAAGCAGACCTACATGCGAAACAAAAGACAAAGGCACGAACTCTAAGACGAACTACAGTCAAAAGTGACCAATAGCTCGGAAAAGGCAAGAGAAACAATCACGAGAGGCCGTCCTTGAAGGAGACACCCGAGTTCGTAGTTGAGGACCTCGCAACAAGTATCAAAAGGGGCAAGAGAATCAGGTATCAACACCTGGACAACGACGCAAAGACAAATGCGACTTATTAAAGTGGCATGTCATGACACACAATGCAGATGAATGTCCTAAAGTGCACTCTCTCACCATGCATGTTCCATTTGAGGTTGACCACATGGGACGCACTCATGGGCTTTAGGTTTTGACTCTGGTCAAAAAAGTAAGATTCTCGTTCTAAATCCTGGACGGAGCGCAGGCAGTGAACGGGTGATGCGTTGGTGGCCTCGTCTCCTGCAGAAGAATGGAGTTGTACCCTCTATTAGCACTGACACGACCTCGGATAAGGAGGAACAAACTAGCAAGACTCCCAATTCTCTGTTTTGTCCGGCGACACTCATGTGTGCCATTCTTGTTCTTGTTCCTTTGCGGAGGCCTAATCTAAAGTTTGCCAATTGGTCATGCACCGATCTAACCGAACACGTGCGAATACCCTAAATTAAGTAGGAGACAGCCATAACAGATGTCAGCACTAACAGAGATACAATCTTAATGGTTGATGGCCCTAGTTATGGCCTCCTTTGATTCCGATTTCCAGTGGCACTGCTAGGGGTTACTTTGAATCAGTGGCATCGACAAACAGCAACGACAAGGACTGGTGCCGTATCCTTTTCCTTTGTTCCCTTTGTTTTCGTTTCGCATCACCATTTATCAAAACACAAAAAAAAAGAAAGAAAAAAGAAGAAGAGAAAAACACAAAATAGGGAAAAAACATCAAGAACAATTAAAAAGGGGTAGTTTGCTTGTCAATAACATTTTGCTCGATGATGAAAAATTGGAAAAGTTCGCCAATGTCAGAATAGATTATCCCTCCTTTATTGTCACTACTTAGACGGCCAAGTTAGTAATGAAACTACCAAACATCAAAGCCAGACGAAATGTCCAAGCACCTCAAGGATCCTGCACCTCTAGGAGGGAGATAAAATGTTAAGGGTGACTGAGAATGTGAGTCAGAAAAGAAAACATACATTCGTAAGGGCATAAAAGAATAGATAAGACAAAAGTTAGCCCAAGAGTGAGAGACGTGCGTTGTAACTCTACCCTTACCATACCTTGGAGTATGCGTTAAGTAAAATCACACCTTTGAGGGACTGACCCACCCTCTTGCAATAAAGGTTTCCTGAATAGATCAGGCGCTTATTTCCTCTACAAGGTTAAAGTGAATCCGCACATCTATATAAGAGTAAAAGAAAAGACAATGATATTGAAAAGAAAAAGTAGGTGTAAGACCTTAAAGATTTTGTCATAGAGCCAGGTCTATTACGCTACTTTACAGTGAGTTGTAGTACCATCACTACTCAGCGAGAGCCACTATATGACTTGCGAGTCTCTATAGTGGTAACTGAGTCGAAGGTATTATCCTCCTCTAACAAGCATACAACTTTCTAGCCTAACTGAGGGTAAATAAACAACTGAACTAAACAAGCAAATAATCCAGATAAGGAGCTCAATTAACAAGCAAAGCAATAAATGTAGATAACAAGGAATCACAAGACATGCACTTGATTAAACAAAAGGTCATTCTTAAATAACTAAATTGCTCATAATAATAGAGTCCAACACTGTAATCATAATCATCACAATTTTGCTTCGATGAATCTTTTTGTTTGCATATTGACTTGTTCAACAGGTCTTTTGCCAAGTGCTTTTAGCTAAGAACATTTCAGTTCCTCAGTAGTCAAAGTGCATATACAGTGAGGACACCAATTAGTGTACGAGCTACACGGATCTATAGAATCAGTAGTGTGACAGTAATTCCTCTGTAATAGTTCGGATGTGGTAAACACTGTTTGTGGAATGTCCGAGGATAACGTAGCCAAATACATGTTTGCAGCCAGAGCACGATGACATAATAGGTACCAGAACAGAGAATAGCCAGCCTAAGACAGACTATGATGTATCACACTACTTCCTGCCGTCGGAGTATAGCTCCGGACAGTGGATGAATATACATACCTCCAGTCAGTGAACAAGTGTGTCTCTGGCCTCAACCAAAATCAGTCTACACCATTTTAGTGACTCAAAGTGTGCCTACAGTCACAATATAATCCTCAAGTCTTTACATCTTCGAGTGGTGCCCAACATTTCCTGTGATAGCCTGACTCGATGCCAGATGCCTCTATTTTGCCTTGGTTTCTCTAGTTCTGACTTCTATTTTCAATGGGCATCATTTACCTTTTATGCTAGGGGCATGTTAGCTGTTTTCTTGCTGGGTTCACACAATCTGTTACTTGATTCATAAAGGACAAGTTAGTTGTTTTCTGATCAGGACCTACACATCAAGTGATTAACGGAGACAACAGCATGACTGTGGACTCTATGCAGCAATTCAGAATTTGGCGAATACAATCATGAGAATGTCCTACAGTAGCGCGGCCAAATACAGAGCTACCTAAACACCACGGTTGAACAGAACACACCCCAAATATACCAGCCAGAGGCAGACTACAATCCCAACCAAAGGCCTTTATCGAGCTGCCTCGATTCCTTCTGCCTTCGAAGTACAATACAAGATGGCATGTGGGTATACATACTTTCAGTCACTTGATGAATGTATGACTTGATTCGACCGGTGATGGTCTCAAGTACTCCAATGGTTCAAGGAACATCTGTAGTTACAGTCTGGCTTCCAAGACCAGATACCCTCAAGTGATGTCCACCCAGTCCAATACTAGGGACATGCCAGCTGCTCTCTGGTCAAAAGTCACATACAAAGCACTAGCTATAGTGTAATTGAGCCAGAGCCTTCGATTAGGGGCATGTCAGCTGCTCTTTGATCGAAAGTCATGTTTCAAGCACTTAAATGAACATCCACTTACTATGTAACTAAACTAGTCTTCGATCAGAGGCCTGTAAGTTGTTTTATGGAAAGGACTATTTTGAGAATGCTTGGTGTGAATTATCTTCCAAATGATGGTCAGTCCACCTTCTTATATGGAAGTGACATTCATTACATAATGGCTCCTACAAAGTGACAACTATAGTAGGACACTATAGTAAGTCAAGCATTAGATCTGAGGCATCGTCGGTATTTCACAAACACTATGAATTTACGACGTTGTTGGGCATAGATAACAGATCCTCGGCTATTTCAATTGATATTCTCCGCAGCGGCGACGGTACAGGGTACACTGATACTTGAATAAGATTCCCTTGGCAAATCTCTTTTAGCTAAACAGTTGGTTAGGCCCCCTGCATCCCTGTCTCCCTGATTTGTGTTGGAAAGGGCAGAGTTCAAAGACATTCCCCTTGATTTCATTCCAAGATGAATGAGATTCTCCCTTTAGGTCGGTAAACCTGAAACTTACCATTTCCTTTTTTGGTCGGTAAGTCCGAAACTTACCATTCTTCTTTTTGGCTGGTAAGTCCAAAACTTACCATTTCCTCTTTTAGTCAATAAGCCCGAAAATTGCCATTTCCCTTTTTGACCGGTAAGTCTGAAACTTACCATTCCCTCTTTTGGTCGGTAAGCTCGAAACCTACCATTTCTCATTTTTTACTGGTAAGTCGGAAACTTATCATTCCGCTTTTTGGCCGGTAAGTTTGAAAATTATCATTTTCCCTTTTGATCGGAAAATCCGAAACTTACCATTCCCCCTTTTGGTTGGTAAGTCCGAAACTTGTTATTAATCTTTTTGGCCGGTAAGTCTGAAATTTGCCATTTTCTCTTTTGACCGGTAAGTCCGAAACTTACCATTCCCCATTTTGGTCGGTAAGTTCGAAACTTACCACTCACCTTTTTGGCCGGTAAGTTCGAAACCTACCACTCTTCCTTTTGGTCGGTAAGTCCGAAACTTACCATTCCCCCTTTTGGTTGGTAAGTCCGAAACCTACCATTATCCTTTTTGGCTGGTAAGTCCTAAACTTACCACTCTCTTTTTTGGTCGGTAAGTCCGAAACTTACCATTACCCTTTTTTACCGATAAGTCCGAAACTTACCATTTCCTCTTTTAGTCAATAAGTTCGAAAATTGCCATTTCCCTTTTTGACCGGTAAGTCTCAAACTTACCATTCCCTCTTTTGGTCGGTAAGCTCGAAACTTACCATTTCTCATTTTTTACCGGTAAGTCGGAAACTTATCATTCCGTTTTTTGGCCGGTAAGTTTGAAACTTATCATTTTCCCTTTTGATCGGAAAATCCGAAACTTATCATTCCCCCTTTTGGTTGGTAAGTCCGAAACTTGTTATTAATCTTTTTGGCCAGTAAGTCTGAAACTTGCCATTTTCCCTTTTGACCGGTAAGTCCGAAACTTACCATTCCCCATTTTGGTCGGTAAGTTCGAAACTTACCACTTACCTTTTTGGCCGGTAAGTTCGAAACCTACCACTCTTCCTTTTGGTCGGTAAGTCCGAAACTTACCATTCCCCCTTTCGGTTGGTAAGTTCGAAACCTACCACTATCCTTTTTGGCTGGTAAGTCCGAAACTTACCACTCTCTTTTTTGGTCGGTAAGTCCGAAACTTACCATTACTCCTTTTTACCGATAAGTCCGAAACTTACCACTCTCGTTTTTGGCTGGTAAGTCTGAAATTTACCATTCTCCCATTTGGTCGGTAAGTTCAAAATTTACCACTCTCCCATTTGGTCGGTAAGTCCAAAATTTACCACTCTCCCTTTTGGTCGGTAAGTCCGAAACTTACCATTCCTCCTTTTGACAGGGCATATTCGTCAACTTCAAACGATGATCTCCTCTTGATCTCTCTTCCTTGTAAGAAGGGGGTGGGGTGTCTCTGTCAACTCTGAGTATCGGTTTCTATTCCATTCGTTCTCCGACCTCGTTCAAGGAGGGACATCTGTAGACACCCCAATATGCTTGCAAATAGATCAAACCCTAACAAGATTCCAAATAAAACTTTAAAAAACCAAAGAAAAGTCGAAAAACTCAGAAATTCTAGGAAAATTCTAAAAAACCAAACAAAACCCTAAAAAGTCCTAAAAACCCTAAAAATCCTAGAAAAACCCTTAAATACAAAACCAAATCATAAAAACTTAGAAAAACCCCAAAAAACTGGACAAAACCATAAAATTCTAAAACCTTGGTTAAACCCTAATCCAAACCTTAAACTCTAGGTTAGGACCTAAATTAAATTCAAAACTCTAAGTCAAACCCTAAACCTAGGTTAAACCATAAGTCAAACCCCCAATAAACTTAACTACTTCCAACTTAACCCCAACGAACTTTATTTCTTCCCACTTCTCTTCAACAAACATAACTACTTCCCACTTTTCTCCAACAAACATAACTACTTCCCACTTCTCTCCAACAAACATAACTACTTCCCACCACTTCTTAACCACAATAACCACCTTCCACTCTAGCTATAACAACCAACTAAGCCATTTGGAAGCTTATAAATAGTCTCTTTTGCAAGTAGAAAAGGACTTTTGGCATTTTTGCAAAAATTGAGAGGAGAGCTTCCTAAGTCTTTTCCTCCCAACCAAAAGCAACTAGAGAGTTCCTGGAAGAGAGAGGAAGCTCGTGGAGATGAGAAATCAAAAGTTCCAGCTATCTCCGGCGGCCTCCGGCAGCCTCCGGCGATCTCGGACGGTCAACTTCACTGTCAGACCAGGTACACACTCTATAGACCTTAATTCATGTTAAAAATGTTCCCCTAGGACTCCCTTTGTCTTTATTGATCGATTCCAACAGATCCAGAGGCCTCTTCTGGTCGGAATCAGGTCTCGTCGGAGCCATTTTTTGGTGACCTAGGTGGGAGTGCTGGTCCAAGACACGACCTTGGCCCCAGAGCATTAGGATCTCCTCCTTAGACCTCCCTCTTGCTTCTTTGACTCCTAGTGCATCACTTCACTGCCTCCCTGATCTTCCACCGGAAGATTGCCGGAATCGCGTCGTTTTGCCGGAACCGGAGAAAACGACTGAAACCAGTGAAGTTACGCGTGCCTCCAGCCTTGCCGTGCCTCTCCCAGCCTCTAGGATCGCTCCACGGCATGCTTTAGTGCTCCGGAGTCTTCAAATTCAAGTCACGTGCCTTGGACAGCCACTACAGTCGAGCTCACCGGAGAAAGATCGCGTCGTCGGCGAGCTTGGTTCGAGGATGGGGGAAGTGTCCCATTCTCGCTTCTGGAAGAGGGTAAATGATCCTTTCGACGTTTCGAAGCCTCCAGGAGCTCAGTGACGGGCGCCGCAGTCCTCTAGTAGCCCCTTTTTTCTCTGGTGCCGTCACCAGAGTGTCGCGACGACGAGGGAGACAGGCAGCCTCCTCTGACCGTCGAGTCTTTGATCCAAACCATTGGATCTCTTCCCTTCCTTCTCTTCTTGCTCACTGTGCCTCCTGATCTCCGATCAGGCTTTGGGATGCTTCGGAACATCCCTGGCGGTCGTCGACGGCGGAGTTCCGTCGCCGACGGCCGTCGTTTCTTTTCTTTTAAAAAAATATAAAAATAGTTTTCGTTTAATATAATTTTTGAAACTTTTATTATCTTTCAGATAGGTCCTTTTTTTTACAAGTAGGTCTTTTTCTCTTGCATTTAGGTCCTTATATTTTTTTTAAAAATCGTTTGAATAAAGTTTAAACAAAAAATATTGCAATGTGTCCTCTAAGTTTTTCTAGTATTGTTTTTCAGACTTAAAAGATTGATAAAAACCCCCAGAGTTTCCTTTCATACATTTAAGTCTACCTTTTTTTTGCATAAATCACCCTAAGTTTTACTAAAATTTTTCTTCATGCATATTTCTTTGGTTAAATTGTATTTAAACCCCTGAACTTCATTAAAATAACACAGAATGCATATTTCTCTGTCAGAATTGCATTTAAACCCCTGAACTTTACTGAAACTCCTTTAGATGCATATTTCTCTGTCAGAATTGTATTTTAGCCCCTGAACTTTACTGATTTCACACTGAATGCATGTTTTCTAGGGTAAATTTACATATCAGCTATTGAAACTTTCTGTTTCCAAGCATTTACTCTTTTTCTTGCATATTTTACTCTGCATTTCCACAGAATTACATTAAATGACTGTTTTAGTGGCAGAATTGCATTTTTGACCCCTAAGAACCTCCAAATCGTCAAAAATGCATTATTTTGCACATTTGACTTCAGATTTCCTCAAAATTGCATGAAATGTGTTTTCCTACGTTTTATTTTGGTTGATTTAGTTTCAGAATTTCAGTTTTCATTCGGAATTTAAGGTTTTTGCACAAAAGCCCCTGGAATTCACATTTTTACACTCACACATGCATTTTTGCTCATTTTGTTGCACTTTTTCATGCATATTTTCTCGTATTTTCTTCTTTACATCGTGTGCACATTTCTAACTCATTTGAAGTTTGCTTTTTCCATCGTGTTCCGGATTTCTTCTGATTTTCGCATTTTTGATTTGATTTGGCTTTCTATCGCCTGAGGGTGTACATTAACAGGCTTAACAATGCCGACATTGTCCCGAATGAGAATTATTTTCTCGGATTTCTTCGGGTTTCCGTTGATTTGCATGATGTTTTTCGAGAGTTTCTTGATTTTCACGATTTTCCTCTTCGACGTATAGTAAAGCGGCATTCTCAATGCCTACATTTATCCCTTGAATTAATTTTTCCCTTTTATTTTCTTCTTTTCTTTGATTTGGCTTTTTTTTTTCAGTCATCTTTAGCATATGCATTCAGAATAGTCAAGCACATACCCAATAGACCATTTAGCAAGTAGGAAACCTAAAAAGACCGAGTTCCTCAGCTGCATGGGGTTGCCTAACCCCTTCCCCATGCGTAACTAGAATCCTTACCCTTTTTCTGACATGCATTGATTTGTTCACTACATCCATTAGGCACGGAGCATACATGTTTTCTTCATCTTGTTTTCCTCTTGGTTTTCTTTCGTGTTTGGTTTTTCTCGTTTTTTCATTAAAAGACTAGGTGGCGACTCCTTTCCTTAACCTCTTTTATCTTTCCTTGGTGTTTTCGAGTCTAGTATTCCTTTCCGGCAGGGTTCCACCGGCATGGTTACACCATCCAAGAGATAATAATTGCATCATCGACGAACTAATCATCATATATAGCATCCTTGCTATTTGGGGGCGGTTAGGTGAGAGGACTTAGTTTTGTCTGTGTAATAATAAACTTCTCAAAAGTTTGGGACTAAAGTAAATAGTTCTTGCCATTCAACTTTTCATATGTGTCACTGAGATTCTTGACAAGGGATTCACGTGTAGCCATAATAACAGAATAATATAAGGTCTGAAATTTCGGAAATACGGAGGAAAAAGGCTAAATAGATGATTATTCTCGAGAAACCACGTAGCAACCGCCTACCGGGAACACCACCACGCAGTCCAGAGGCTTAAACACCAGTGGATATCACGCATACACCTACAAACAACAAAAATAGGAGATCAAGGGGCCTAATACATAGCCTACCTACTGATAAAGTGACATACCAGGACTAAACAACCCTTTCTGGCGAGAAAATGGGGTCGCTGGTGCCCTTAGTGGCAGTCGGAGTGGCAGCCGACGGTGGAGGAGAGGACGGTGGGTTTTTTTTTTGTTTTTTTTGGTTAAAAACCTGTTGCTCTTGATACCATGTTGATAGGGTAAAAATAATGTGTCTTATTGCTATCAAAGAATGAAGAGTACATATATTTAAGATGGGTAGTGAGACCCATATACTAAATGGATATTCAATTACCCATTAACCTATATCTAAGGATATAAGATAAACTAGAACTCTAACATACACTATATGTGGAGACCACATTCTGCTTTTTGCTTCTCCAAGTAGTAATATCGTCTCCCACATAAGTACAGTACCTTGAAATGGACTTTCTGCCTCTTTTATCATCTGCATAGTCAAAGTCTGAGTAGACTTCAACTTTAAGATGTTCACATTTTTTGTATACAAGACCTTTGCTAGGAGTCCCCTTAAGGTATGTTAATACACACATAGCTCTTTTCCAATGAGTCATTATAGGTTTATGTATAAATTGACTAAGTAATGTTACAGCATAAGAATTATCTGGATGTATGACAGTCAAATAGATAAGTTACTCAATAAGTCGTCTATATCGTGCAACATTTATAAAGACTTTTGAGGTGTTATCCCAAAAATCTAGATTGATCTATAAGAGTTCTTTCTGGTTTGCACCTTAGAAGTTTAATTTCCTAAAGAAGATTAAGTACGTACTTTTTCTACGATAGTGCTATCTTGTATTTGTCATAAATGAACTCAATTCTCAAAAATATCTTGGCCTCCCCATATTCTTTTGTTTTCGTGATTCTTGTGGTGTCATTGTTTGTGAGAAAATTATCATCAACATACACTACGAAGACAGCTCTACCTTTGCCCTACCTTTTAATAAAAACTGAATGATTGTCTATGACAATCTTGTTGAATTTTTCAAAATAAATTCTTAGACTCTGTATCAATCAATAAATAGCCTTCCTGAGAAGACATATTCTATCTTCTTCTTAAGTAACATATTCAGGAGGTTGCTTTATAAATACTTGAAGCTATGAATAAAGTTTAGTCTAGTAGCATGTGAGAATGTCTTTTCATAATCTACCTCAATTGTCTAAGTGAAGCTATGAGCAGCACAACGAGTTTTGTAGCGATCTATACTACTATCAGGTTTGTACTTGATGTTATAAACCAAACAACATCCAACCACATTAGTCTCAACTAGATGAACCAAGTTCCATCTCCATATCCATTACTTTTTTCCACTAAGGAACAAAAGTTGTCTCTTAGTAGGTTGTGAGAGTAAACTCAGACAAAATAGATAGTGCAAATTGATGAAATAATGAGTGAAAACGATCATAGAGAATAAAATTAGAAATAGAATAAGCAATGGTAAATCATTTACCCTTTTGAACAAGTTCCTTGAGGGTTTAAGTTATACGGATCTACAGATGATTGTGGTGAGTCGGTAAGAGGTAGATAATGTTTTCGTTTGTGTCGTTGGACCTACAAAAGACATGCGAGGGTTTGAATAGCAGCAAACATATTAGGTACCATGAGAGAATTCTCAACAGAAGAAGGAAGAGGAATACTCCTTGGACATGAGTTACTAGAGTCAAAGAAGGATTAAAACTAAAAAAAAGTAACATCAGCAGAAACATAATATCGTTAGTAGTAGGGTGATGGCAGCTATATCCTTTTTAAGTCCTAGAATACCTCACAAACACACTTTTAATGGAACGAGGTGAAGAGAAAGATTTTAAATAAAAGTAGTACATCTAAACACCTTAGGAAGTAAATGAAACAAGGGAGTTGTATATATCCTGGGTACTCCATGATTGTTTCTTTGATGGCATCACATTATATTACGTCACATTCAATCTTGAAGGCCTTTCTTTTAGACCTAGAACTCTTCTAATGTTCATTTACATCTCTTGAGTATAAAATGCTTAATTTGAAGCATTTTACATAAAATGCCAAAAAAGCTACGTTCTATGTTGACTGCGAAAACCATAGCATTTTATAATGTCAGCTTGTTTTTCCTCTCATTTGCAGTCAAACTTTCATTTTTTAGACTCAAGATAATTTTTCATTATTCTAAACAAGTGTAATTGCATTATTTTGAGTTCTTTATTAATTGATTTAAATGACCTAATTGAGCATCGTTGATCTCGTACTTAAATTTGGTAAATTTGCAACCTGAATGTGTAAAACGCAAGGATCCTTACATTCTACATAGAATGCATAGATGATAGCATCCTACACATGATAGTTGTGCCTTTCAGTGTTTTGGAATAATTGTAAATTCAAATTATTTCCATTTAAGGATAATCCCAATGATCGTGTGTGCACCTAATTAGGTTTTATTATGCTTATTTTTTTATTATGAGGGAAATATTCCTTCATTAATATAATTGGACATCTAAAGGTTGTAAAATGCAAGATGTACTGCATTCTATATAAAACGCATAGATTCTAACGTCTTACATTTCAAATTTGGAAATTATTTGCTGCAGTTGGACTACCTTGCTAATTATGAATTTCTTGCCTTGCTTTGATCTTCTCACACCTCTTCAAATACTTTAGGACCTTAGCCTTTGAGGAGGGTGTAAATAGAGTAAGGAATTTAAAGTGAGAGAATTTATGGGAAAATTAGAAAAAAAGAGAGAAAGAAGAGAGATAACAAAGAATTTAAGAGGTGCATAGTTTCTGACCTTTACCATCCCACATCTTGTGCATACATGCTACGAATTAAAAGGGAATTTTCTTTTTTAAAAGTCTTTCATCTTGCATTTTTTACATTTTGTAGTTAGACATTCATACTTAGTTGCAATTGGAAGGATAAAATCTTTAGGTAAGTATTTTCTTTTGATTTTACTTCAATTGTAATTTATTTTATTGGTCTAGTTGCTACATTACACATCTTTTTTTATTTTATTTTGTAAGAAAAAGAAGAAGAGGAAGAAGTTCACTGGTACAAACACTCTTTGGTAATGTTGGTGTTGCCTTAAAGTAGTTAAACCCACTAGATTTATAAATCTCTCTATGATGCCTCGAGAGTCAGTAAAAGCAAATAGAGAGTGACGATCACAACGACTTCAACTCCCATAGAGTAGAGGAGTCGAATACAACCTAAGGGACACCGATGAGAGCGTAAACTGAAATGCCACACTGTAAATCCCGTATCTACAAGAGTATCAAGAAATAGTCTTGTATAGGATAGAGTCTCACTAAAAGTAGTAGATGGCATCCTATTAATAAGATAGATAACCGTAAGAATATTAACAAACCATAAATATTTAGGGGCATTTATCTACAACATAATGGTATGAGCAACATCGAGAATATGTCTGTGTTTTCTCTTTGTAATACCATTCTATTAGGATGTACGAGAACATGTAGTTTGATGTAAAATTCTTAAACTAGGCACAATAAGTTTAAAGATATTTTTGAACAAACTCCTAAGCATTGTCAGAGAAGTAGGAAATTGATTTATAATTTCAGCAAAGAATTTTTTAATAACATTGAGAACCTACGCTCTGCTTTGAGAAGATACACTTATGAAACGCGAGAATAATCATCGATGAAAATAATACAATAACGATAACCAGCGACAGACGAGGCACAAGTTGGACCACATATATCATAATAAACTAATTCAAATTAGTTTGACTAGTATAAATAACGGAATGCTTGTAGGTAGTGCCTTACTGAAGATTACGATGAGAGGAGTGACTCAGATGATAGTGCCTTAAAATAGACGGTTCTGTAGAGGATATAGAAGACGCTAATCCTCGATGTATCTTATCATGAATAAGTAGGTAAACACCATGTCCATATTCATTGTTCGAATCAATCTTTCTCCTTGTCTGTAAATTCTGAAAGGTACAATGAAAAGGGAAAAATGTTACACAATAATATAAAACTTTAATGATGACATGGATGGAGAGTTGGGAGGAGGCTTGAACAACCCTTTCCTTAGAAACATTACACTGACGACCATCAGAAATAAAAACAAAACAAATATCAGACAAATAATTAAACAGGTAAAGAAATTAAGAGTACTTGATATATTTATAGAGGCATCTAAGTTTATAATCTAAAAATTGTCTTTAGAGGTTACAAAGGCACTTGTACTTGAAGTAGTAACATGAGAAACAATGGTAAATGATCGGTTTGCTTGTAATTGAAGAAATTTGTTATACTTTGCTTGAGAGATGGTAACAACATAGACAAAGACTACCTAATGGCAGCTTGATGAGTTCAGTCATGTCGGTAGAATTTCTCTCAACACTTGTCAGAGATGTGGTTAGACCTATCACAGTAATCTCACTTACGAGTGTCACGTCTTTCCTTGAAGGACGACCTTGGTCAGGTCTACGACCACAACCTTTAGAGGAAACTACCATGGTAGACTCATTTAAGGTACAGATGGGCACACTAGTAGAAACACGAAATGCACGTGTAAATGTGGAGGACAGAGATGGAAGCATTTCAATACCAAGAACATGACCTTGAATCTGGGAGGCAACATTTGGACGAAGCCTAAAGAGAGACTTTGCAACAACTAAACTATCGCGATATTCGTTGAGGATCTTCAGATCAGTGACAATCGGTTGATGAGTATCTAGTTCGTCTTTAAGGGAGTGGAGCGATGTATAGAACTTCTAGATAGAACGATCTCATTGTTGAAAAGAGAAAAACTTTTCATATATCATGAAGGCACGATATATGTTTTTCTTATCATCGTACGTCTCCTTTAACATATCCCATATCTTTTTAATCAGAGTTAAAAACATGACATCTGAGGTGATATTTAGTTTCATGTTGTCAACAAGTCATGATATAACTCCACAGTTATATAGAGGTGAACCAATCATTATATGTAGAATCCTTTGCATTGGATCATCACTTTCCAATGTGCATCAAGAAACATAGTGAAGGATTTGGACCATAAATCCATAATAGATCAATGCATCATTAGTGGTGTTGGATGCAAAAGAAGAGGCCATGGTGCAAACCACCACGACAAACAACAATCACAAATACATGGTACAAACCATCACGACAAACAACAATCACAAATACACAAATAAGGCTGGATCTTAGTTACCAACTCAAAAACATGTAGATTGATCTCAAGTCACATGCAAATCAAATGCATACGGGACATTCAAATACTCCACAATAACACAACAACCAATTAAACCCTTTTTACATAGCTCTTGATATCATATTGAGATTAAAGAGAATTATAATCAATTGAGAGTAGTTACATATATATAAATTATACTAAGTAAACAGATATCCATTTACTCATATAACTTATACACCAAATAATACTGGATCTATAAGGCATTTCAATTGCTTGTCTTCTCCTAATTGATCTTATTCGTGGTATGAACTAATATTTTATTTAATGAGTTATTGATCCTTGTTCTATTTCTTCGCTTCATCATGAGCTCCATTGAAAATTCTCCTCCTTCCTCCCTTTCGTCCTTTCTCTCTCTTCTCATCTTCTAGGTATCGGCTTTAAACTTGACAACATTAAACCCTTCCTTGTTTGTAACTTATCAACTATTTTTAATGATGCAACTTCTTATTTGTTTGTGACTCTACCTTCAATGACATGACTTTGACAAGAGATCTATGATGACATCCAATCTTAATTGAAACCATAAATAGTTGGATTGATTCTTGGGCTCTCTTCATTATTCCATCATTCTTAAATTAATTGGAGCGAGCACTTCTCAAGTGGCACTCTCTACTCCATATAGCATGACTTTTTCCAATAAAACCAAGTTAGTTGCAAATCTCAGCTAACGTTTGGTAATAATTATTTTCCATAGCTTATTGGAAATAATCACTTATGGATAAAAAGTTAAATCAAATACATAAAAAAAATGTCAGTTTATTTAAAAACGCTAGTTTATTTCTCATATGTACAATTCACCAAAAACGTTGAAAATGAAAATCTATGGAAGGCAATTTTTTTAAAAAAGTTAATTTTCACTATAATCAGTTTGTTTATAATCGTTACCAAACATAACCTCAGTTCTCACAGTCACAAGATACATTATTCCCTTTGATAGTTGTGATTAATCAGTTTATGGAGACACCTCATTTGTGTTGTTGGAGACAATCTTGAGAATTTTGGGATATGTGAAGCGTTCTCTGTATCACGGGAAAACTTACAGGGCTCAAAATCTTACAGGAGATTTATTAGTGGATGGACTACTCTATTTGAGGAAAACTTTTATTTCACAAGAGCATGAAGCAGAGCATATTGGAACAACCTTCTGTTGGGGCTGAATATAGAGCCATGGAGCTGTGCCCCTTGTGATGCTTGAGCTTAGGTGGTTGAATTGTCTACTGTACAAACTTGGTTTTAAGTGCAAGGGTCCCAGCAGTGTGCACTACAATAACCAAGCAACTATCTTGATTGCCAGCAAGCTGGTGCCCCATGAAAGTCACATTGGCATTAGTTCATGATGCCGTGATGAATGGGAAGTTTCTCGCACCTTACAGCAAATCAGAAGATGAGAGTACAGATTCTTTCACCAAACCACTTTCTGGTGTTTGTTTTTTTCTATTTATGTAACAAACTGAGTGTAAATGATATGTATGATCCAGCTTGTGGGGATATTTAGAGTTATTAGAGTAGTTGTGCTATTGTATGCAATTAAGTTGTTTTTAGCCAATTACATTTGATCTCTTTCCTACATTTCTATATAGGAATTTGTAGTCTTTCAACATGATCATCTTCTTTCTCCAAACGCTAATTTCTAGTTACACAATACAACCTCATGGATACATATGTCTCACTCACGCAACTTTGTTTTGATTACTTGCCGTCTTCAAAGATCACTTGATGATTTGTATACAAGCTCTTTCAGCATGGTTTTATCCACTTTGCTTTTCCCTCATACAATGGGATTGGTTGCTTCATAAGTTGACACCTCTCACTTCATTTTCTTTGTGCCCACAAATACCAATTTTGTGCTTGTGTACATGGATGATAACATTCTTACTCAGAGTCTGGGTGGTACACTTTATGACCTCATAGCTACCATTGGCGAGGAATTTCCAATGGAGGATTTAGGATCCCTTTGGTTCTTGATCTTCTCCAGAATACTCACATGGATGGAGCAACGGTCATAACTTCTCCTATTGCTTCCAATACCTAACCATCTTGTAGTGATGTTTCTAGTTGCCATCTCAGTTTTCAGTCAATACCTTAGTATTGAGGGAGCATTACAATCGTAGTTTTCTACCAATCGTCTTTGAATTTCCCTCAGACACATACTCGGGCATCTGAAATACACGATGATATATGGTCATGTTGTATCCACGGGGTTTTCATCTACTTTGCATACATTATCTTTCTACAATAATATCAAATTTCTTGGAGTTCAAAGAAACAGAGATCTGTTGCACATTATAGCTCCAAATCCAAGCACAAATCCCTTGCCTATGCTTCTGAAGTCATTTGGACTCAGTGTTCACTTACAGCATTGGGCGTTTTATCTATGATCTATCTACTCCAATTTGATAGTATGATTCCTCTCCGTTATTTATTTGACGGTAAATTTAGTTAACTGATAGCACACGCCATAGAAGGCTAAAATACCATGGAAACCCAACATTGGAGCCAAGATAGGCAAATTCAAATTAGAAACGTTTTCATTCTTTATTTTCCTGACATATTAAAACGAAAGCACTCAGGTCATAATATAATTGAATTTATAGTTGTTAATGTATGCGATAAGTTCCTTTTTCCTTTGTGGACATTTTTTTGGATTATATAACATGAGGCTAGTTTGTGTGCATCAAGAATCCTTGTGTTCACATTTAAGATTACAATCTCATCAAGATGAAGAAATATTTCTGTACTTGTCCGATACTCATCAGATACTCGGGGTTGTCATTGCCGATTTCGGGGTATTTTTTATGGGAGAAATAGCAGCCATCCGATACTCATCAGCCCACTTCTGTTTATCCTAAAAATCTTGTGTGAGGTTCTAATACTCATTACTTTCCCTGAAAAGTATGATATACTCTTTTAATAACAATTAGCTTTTCAGAAATGTAATAAATTCTCTTAGTAACAAGAAATACTGTATTAACTGAAGATCCTTGGTTTAGGTGGGGTTTTTAAAGTTTTTGCAAAAGAACATCAAATTGCTGAGTATTATTGCTTTATCAACTTCTTTTGAGTCTCCAATGAAAGGAAT
The DNA here is from genome assembly GCA_024699735.1 of Posidonia australis. Taxonomy (NCBI): domain Eukaryota; kingdom Viridiplantae; phylum Streptophyta; class Magnoliopsida; order Alismatales; family Posidoniaceae; genus Posidonia; species Posidonia australis. Next base: position 13,845 of record JAMKQA010006316.1, on the reverse strand, counting down.
ATCAGTTTTTTGTGTGGAAGAAATAGCAGCCATCCAATACTCATCATTCCTCTTCTATTTATCCTAAATTTCTAGCATGAGTCTCTAATACTCATTCCTTTCCCTGAAAAGTATGATATACTCTCTTAATAACAATTAGCATTTCAGAAAATGTAATAAATTCTTTTAGTAATAAGAAATACTGTAATAACTGAAGATCTATGGTTTAGGAGGGGTTTTTAAAATTTTTTCAAGAGAATTTCAAATTGCGAGTATTATTGCTTTATCAACTTCTTTTGAGTCTGCAATGAGAGGAATATGAGTTTTTTTCTTGAAAACTAGCTATTTTCTATTCGCATCATGTAGTGTATTTTTTGGTGTATCTCTTGTTTCCTTTTTCTTTATCATTCAATTTTTTTCATACTGTATCTCTTGTTTCTTTATTTGGTGTAGGTTATAGGTATGTAATGTGATGTCAGATTGTTATCGTCTCATACTCATTCCATTTTCACCAAACTAAAGCAGTCTTACAAGTTATCCGAGCAATATTGCATAATGTAGCTAAAATTTTAAGATCTCCCATCTCATACATCTTCTGGTCTTTAACTTTCTCAACACATTTTCTTGATAGTATTTAGATAGTGACTTAACTTCTTGATAGTAGATATGCCTCACACTCTTCTTCAGGTGTATGGATATCTGTCTGTTGTTACTACTATTGTTTGTTCTGATTCATAAGAATTTCCAAAACTACTTTTGTTCCATCTTGTCATAAAACAATGTGCTTGACCTCTATTCATGAAGTTTCCATGAACAACCAAACTGTTCGGTAAGACTGAGGTAATTTGATAAGTTGTTTTTTTTGCTGTTAGGGTAAATCTAGATACAAAAACAAAGAAGAACTCCTTAATCTTCTTCATGAACATGTGAAGTGCAATGTGGTTCAATTGGGAGATTCATTTTACTTGCAACAAGTTGGCATATCCCAAGGTAGCTCTCTGTCATCTCTACTTTGTTCATTCTATTATGGTCATATGGAAAGAAATGTGATTTTACCGTTTCTTCTAAGAAATTGCGAACAGTCTCACTGCAACTTCATTGGAAATGATGGACAAAGCAGTAGATTGCAGTGTGCAAGTGAAGTTCTGATTTCAAAAGCTGACAGTAGATGCATAACTCTAGGGCCTGGCAAAAAAGAATTGGAATACCTTCGTTCTTCAGGATCATTTCATACAGATACAGATATAAATTGTAATTCAGATAGAAATGTTCGATTTCTGAGTGATATTGCTGACAGAATATGTAAAAGAGTTGATGAAAGTGACTACTCATCCTTCCCAAAGCATGTTCTGTTGAGATTAGTTGATGACTTTCTTTTCATTTCTACATCTGAGAAGCTAGCAACTACTTTCTTCAACAGATTGCAAAGAGGTTTTAGAGAATATAACTGCTGCATGAATGGTGATAAACTCCGTATGAATTTTGATGTAACAAACCATTCCAAGACAATCTGTAACAGAATGTATACAGGTGCTGATGGTATGTCATTTCTTCCTTGGGGTGGGTTGCTTGTTAACTGCCAAACGTTGGAAATCCAAGCCGACTACACAAGGTTTGCTATTCCTTTCGCTGTTCTAATTCAAGTTTTTTACAGCTATTTCACTCTAAAATAAGATGTTTATTGTGTTGAAAAGTAGTTGTCAAAGATGTTAGCTGTTGGATAAACGTGAAGCTGTATTGCTGAAATATTGACCAGTTACCCATTGGACAGGTATTGGGCTGTGCATTTGAGCTCCACACTTACTGTTCGAATGCATGATAAATTGGGTCCCCAACTGAAAGCTAAACTGTGCGCCTATATGAGGCCCAAATGCCATCCCCTATTTTATGATTCCAGTATCAATTCTCCAGCCACAATCAGATTAAATGCCTATCAAGCATTTCTTCTATGTGCCATGAAATTCCACTGCTATATTTCCATGCTAGCAAAAACCAGTCCTAGTCCAAAATATTGTGCTGATATAATCCAGGGGAGTTTGAGGTATGACATTACGTTATCTGAGCATCCTCTCTGGTTATCAGCTATTATAGCGATAATAAAAGAATTTAGTTACAGCTATAGCTTACAACAATGTCGTTTTGACCACTTTTTATTCTGTAGAGTTTCTTAGGTTTGTAGAATACCATTACATACATTAGCATCAATAATCTTTTTAGAATTCATGATACACTTATTAATTATAGCTTACAACATTGTCGTTTTGACCACTTTTTATTCTATAGAGTTTCTTAGGTTTGTAGAATACCATTACATACATTAGCATCAATAGTCTTTTTAGAATTCATGATGCAGTTATTACATTTGCTATTGTTCTTTTTATTAAGTGTATTTTGCTATATAATCTGTAATTCAATCGCTTGTATTTTCTCTAGTTACATGTACAAGCTTATTAAGAAACGCATGTATGATGCGGAACATTATTGCAACATCCGTCCACTGCTCCGACTAAAGAAAGCTGAGGTTATGTGGCTCGGGCTGTCTGCATATATTCGTGTGCTGAAGAAAAAGCAGTCACGTTATGTGGAGCTGTTGTCGTTGCTGAGATCCAAGCTTGATTCAATTGGCAAGATAGATCATTCCTCATCTCACCTGAAATATGCTGTTGATGATTCTCATTCGTCCTTCCTTTGGAAAATTAAATACTAGTATTTAACTCTCCTGTTGATGTATATTCCTGTTAAATGACATCGATACGCAATAATTCCTTGAATGCAATGTATGGCAACGGGATGTTATGGGACTATCTATTTATTATGCATACAAGTTGTAGAAAATTGAATTTTTTTTCCTCAAAGATGGAATTTTGTTTCACTTATCTATTTTTCAAATGGGTAGCCTTTTCTGTCTTTTTATTCTACAAAAAGTCTTCAAAACCATCTTCAGTGATTGTCTTTTGAATTTCAAAGATAAATTTGAAGCCTCAAAAACTTATAGAGAGGACTAGTTCCCAGCATGTTCATATTAATGGGTTTTTTTAATAAAACTTAATCTAATTGATATCTGCTTAACTTAGATTGTGGAACATTATTTATAAACCTGACCTTTGGTTATTTTATATAGTGTGGAAATAAAAAGGTTTCTGTTCTCATGATTGAGTTCGAGATCCAACTCCAAGCCCAAATGAGAACAACCAGTACTAGGATTGTGTTTTCATGGTTTTGGACATGACTAATTCCGAAGATTGTATTGATGAATCTAATCATTACAACTGTTGTGTGTGGTCGGTCACTTGGAACTCTTTGGGGTCTTAGGATCTCAAGTTAGATTCTTATTGAGTCAAATTTCAAGATTATTCTTTCATAGGCTTTGCTAACACTTTTATGGTTGCTGATAGGTGTTGGTTATTTTCTTCAATCTTAGGTTTACCCTTTGCCATTGTGGTTAAAAAAAAGAGAGAGTTGTGTCTAATAATAATGATTCTAATCGGAATCATTGTACAGTTAGATGTGTTATCAAACAAGAAAATAAAGTCAGTTTAATAAGTGAAGCTAACCTAACTTATGTAATTCAAATTTTAAGAGTTCCTAACTAGAAATAATTTTCTTTTAAACAAAATAAATCAGAATCATTACCAAAAGAACCAAATTTAGAGATGGAAAAATGATTGATGCTCCTTTCTGTTTGGACATCAGCATACACTAATTTGTTAATGAACATATTATTTGGTTAGAGGCTAGCTGATTCGACAATGTTATCTATTGAGGTAATATCATCGCTTGAGCTCCTACACTTCGTAGTTGGAACCTTTGTGAAATAGAAAAGTTGAAAACCTGAAACTTTTTTGTTGTATTTCTATCTCTGTTTTACACACAATGCAATCTCAAAGTTTTTTTTGTAATGCGTTGTTCAATAGTTAAAGGCCTTCGTGTTTCCAAAAGAGTGAAAAGCTCACCATTTTACAAGAATTCGGCTATGCTGGATCTGATTCCTTCATGAATGGTTTTTCCCTTTTATGAGGTGGTTGAAGTTTCATTAAAATAAAAGTAGTTCAGTTACAAACATCATCAATAGCAAACTGCCAAGAAGAGTGCAACACCCATCCTTCTTGAATGTTGAAAACACCCCATACTTGATCCTGCACGTTATAGATGCCATTATTTGGATCTTTTCCTTATGATTTTGATTTGAAAGGTCAAGGCAGTGTTCTCTTGCATTTGCAGGCAATCATATGCTCTCTCTTCCCTCTCTCACCCCACACACACACACACACATACATGATCCCCAGACCATGTTTAGTGCATGGCCAGGATGGGTCCCCTCACATGTCGTCGGCTACTGCATAATGCGAGGCTGTACGTCGACCTTTTAAAGGCCATTGGACCCCACAAGAGCTTCGTAGCTCTGAAGTGCACATTAAGGCAATAACATCTGACCCATCGTACTACCGCAGGCAGCCTTTTCTTTAAGCAGATTTCACCACTTGGGTTCGTCGATCTTTTCTTTTTACTTACTCCGATGAATTCTCCTCTCTTCGGTCTTTGTTCCCCTTCTTGTTCGGGTTTTTCCCTCCCTCACTTCTCACAGGAAACGTGAATTCCATTTCCATGGCCTGGGGACCCGGTACCGTGACCTGCACGAAGCTGGGATCTAGATAGTATAATGGTGCAAAGAAATAATAAGTATATATATATACATACTATATTATATAGAACTGAAAAGGGTCGAATCAACGTCCTACTACAGTGCAGCATCTGGAACCCAAATCTGGGTGTCGTGCATCATGGCCATATGATGAATTGATGATGACGGTCAGCTTTTGGCCCTCTTGTCAGAATTGCCCTTGAGTCAAACCTTTTTCTTTGTGTAGATTAGATTGCTTTGTTTATTATCTTATTTTAAACGCTGCAATTCTAGCATGAGAACCTGCTGATAAGCAAATATCATGTAATTGCCATTTAGAGAGAGGGAGAGAGAGAGAGAGTAAGAGGAAATAGGACAGGACCATGCCTCTTGCAGCAGTGTAAAACCCGGGATCTCTGTTGGATCTACAGATCTTGTTCTTACGATCATCACATGCAACTAATACTTCGTAAGCGAATTAAAGTTAGCATCATAGCTTGAAATTATCCAAAAAGCAAAAGAAGGAGAATATATATATGAACAGAAACTTGCTGTATGCATATACCCACCACTTACCTGATCGATCCGAAGCTAGAACTTCTTCTCTCTTTGGGAAGCAAGAAGGAGCCGTGAAACTCAGGATAGATAGCGCCAATAGAAGAGCAAATAGAATATGTACTGCAACAAACCATGGCGCTATCCCTCCTGAGCTTTACAGATCCTTCACTACTAAAAAGCTCATCTTCATATAAATATATATATGTATCACTTATCACACTCACATTCTCACTCCAGAACCAAAACCCACCCAAGAAAGGTCATTTTGCAGTAGCTAGTGGAGTTGTTAACTAAACAACTCAACTAACTTGCACTGTACAAATACACATGATGCAAAAACCCTATCCCATTACCAAAGGAGAAAGAAGAAAGAGAGAGAAGAGGATTGGTAATGATAATGATGATAATGAGGAGGAGGAGGAGACGGTTTTGGATTTGGGTTTTGTGTGGTGGGAGTGAAGAAGTGGCAAGAGGTCGTATTTATAGGAGAGATGAGGGGTATGGTGGGTGGGTGGGTTTTCTGGAGGACGTGATCAATTGGCCGAGAGAAAGACCAGTGTCCCTTTCTCTCGGGGCATGAGATGATATGTGGTGAGACCCGGCCCTTGACTAAGAAATCTTGCACTTGTGCCTCTAAGCAAAGGCAGGAGGGCAAGGCTACTCATTATAGGCGTTGAACTAAAACAGTTTCTGCTTTTTGGTGGTGGTGATGGTAGCAGTGATATATGAATCCTTGATTCCTTCCATTTAAACAACAGCAACGCAGTGCCGACTAGTGACTACGCTTATGGCTCATCATCCCCTCCACCTTAAGATACGGCAGAGGATAAGTTACTCCATCCTCCCTACAGATCCTTGCATACACTACACATGCCTATTTAGCTACGTGCTGGCTATACATCCTACCAAGCTACATGTAAGTAGATAGACTTGGAAAAGAAAACAAACCTATGGATGCCATTCTAGTCCTCATCCTTCTCTCAAGGAAACTATTATTAGGACTTTGGTAGCAACGGCAGTAGCAGTAGCAGTAGCATTCACCCTTCCCAATAACCTGCCATTGCCAGAAATATACAACATGACAGTAACCCCTTCACATATTGTATCTCATTCCTTCCTGGAATATACCACCCCATGCCTTAACGCAACCTCACCCATGCACATATGATATGTACATGGGCCAAGTTACAGATACCCAAGTGTGTATTATTCCAGCGACGTACCTTCTCTTCCACTGATCAGACTCAGCATCTGCTACGTACACTGATGGCTAGAAAGAGGCCAGGGAAGGAGAGGAAATCAATGCTCCCTCGGAACTTGTTACTCCTCTCCTCCGTTTACACCTCTCCCTTCCTTAAATTGCATTTAGGCTGTCAAATTTACTTGCCTCTTCTCTCTACGGATTTGCTCTGACTCCACTCGTACCTCCACCCACCACCGCCCTACTCATCAGATTCATCATACCCAGAGGCCAATTCTTCTCTCTCTCTCTCTCTCTCTCTCTCTCGGGCCTTGGCCACTGTTACCTCCTGAAATGACGATAATGCCCCTATAATATTACTCCACTCTCTCTGATCTATCACCGAGCAGTTCCTCTGGCGCTGACACCGCCCCAACTAATGCATGTTTCTGACGCCACCCCTCTCTGCGAGAATGACGGGCGCCACCGGGGGCATTCTCGTCTTTGTGAGCTTCGCTGTGATTGCCACCAGAGCCGGTGCACACTCCGATGCCGAGTGATTGATGGGAACAAGAGGAGGTCAGATTACGTAAATAGAGCTAGAGTTGGGAGGAATGACGACTGGAGAGGAGAATCCTTTGTCACTCTCTCTCTCTCTTTTCCTATACAGTGAAATTTTTAACATTCACTTGTGTACAAAAAAAAAAAAAAAAAAAAAAACAGAAATTTTTAACATTCACCTTACGGCAAGCGTCCTGACGCCATGTGCATCGGTGCATCGTGACAGAGGAAATGGCGGTCAGAATGACAAGTGGCATGAAGTCAGGACAGGCCCATAATAAGAAGAGGGCCTGGACGGAGATTCATGCTCTGAGGTTCTGGTCCACCACTAGGGATGTGTTTGGGGTAATCGATGGTAAAAACTTGTTTTTGATACAGATGTCATCAGAAGTTAATTGACATGAATTACATGAGTTAACTTTTGAAGTAAACAATAGAAATTTATTTCACAAAATGACATGCTTATGTGGATTTTAGATTTGATATTGGTGTAGAAATAACAAATTATCTACAGATTAGTGTTGGTATTTGTAATATCATCCAATAAGAACATTATTGGTATTTTAATAAGGTTTTATCTTACTTCTAGTAGAAGTCATCTTCATCCTACTTCTAAAAAACAATATAGGTTACTTTTCCGAAAGCCACTTGCTTCTGACAGAAAGACGCATTTGGAGTTACTTATAACTTATCTCAGTTATTCTTAGAATCTAGATATCTAGAAACTATCCAAAAATTATCCTAAATGCATCCTAAATGTCTTATTGAGCGACCACACGAATACATGCAAGGGGAGGGGGAGGAATTGTGGTCTTCCAGTATTTGATAGATTTTATGAAATTCAACACTAATCTACCAACTAGAATCAGTTCGACATAGGATGTCGTTACACTATGTTGGATCTAAATTCAATAAATCAAAAACGAACTTGAGCTCCAAACTAAACATTTAAAAAAAAATAAACACTAATACAACCCACTATAAGTAATTCAGTTGACTAATGTTTGTGATTACGCAATACCAAACCTAATTCAAATTCCATAAGGAATGTTGAGACCGACTCCAATTACCATTACCAAAAAAACATTCGACACTAATCTCAGGAATATGCATCGAAGATATTATATAGTAATATCTATCGATTTGACTTTGCCAAACTACGAGGTAAAATTTTCGTAGGATTAATTTTGAGACAAGGACAATTTTAATGATAACACAAGAATGATACAGTGAATCTTGGACATAAAATCATGTTTTCAAGTTCCTAAAATCCAATGTTAATATGTAATCCATCTTCAAAAAAGAGTCACTGTATAGAGTTGTTCATGTTTTAAAAATCGTACATTTGTACATTACATATATTTTAGTAAATGCACATGTACATATCATGATTCATGAACATGTTTAACATGAAATTGTACAAAAGAACACCTTTGAATCTAATACAAGATGGCACATAGAACTTTATGTTTACAATTGTATGTTTTGATGATGTAAAATAACAAACATAGAGCAGTATTCTAACACCTGGAATCTGTATGATCCAAGCGAATATGGCAAGCGCATGTAGTAAGCATAGGTTGTAAGTGCACAATGTACGTGCGCATAGCATGTGCTTATTACTGACACGTGTAGCTGACACGAATGGCCAACATGACCTGTCAGTTCAGAACTTAGAATATTTTATGTTTTGTTTTGGGAAATTCATTTCCATTTAGTTGTATTCTTGATAATTGTGGAGTAAGCTTGGTCGAGTGGATAGAGATTTGATTACCTGTAATTGTAAATATATTTATTAGGTAACCACAGTAAATTTATAATTTTCTCCCTCCTTGGTTTCCTACTTTGTATATTATGCCTGTGATTTCCTCCTTCATTGTTTATGATCATAACATGCCATAATGCTGCCTATGACTCCCAAACTCATGAATTACTTTACGAATATCTACACTTGAGACTTTTTTTTCTTCTTGTGATTTCCAATGTAAATTACGTGTGAAAATTGCAGAGGGTGTTAGGCGTAGGTATTTATAAAAGTAGGAGGAGGGACATTCAGGAAAGGCACGAGTGAAGAAAAAACGATGGAAGGCTCGAGAGAAAGGGAGAAACAAAGAAGAGTGGTAGAACAGAGATGGAGATCGAGGGAGAGGGAGAGGGAGAGAAGGTCGCGTGAGAGGAGAGGAATTTGCTTGCCGTCGTCAACACCACTGTGTTCACCGGTGTCGTAGGAAGAGGTGAAGGGATTGACGGCCAAGTACGTCGTCATGTGGTGCTGAGCATAAGGAGTAGTCGATGAGGAGAGGTACAAGCTCTACCTCGCCATTCTTCTCATTTAAGCCTAAATATGGTGAAAATGAGTTGTTTGGCATGATTGAGATGCTCTGTAGATGATTCCATGATTTCAGACGATTTCTCATGAATTTACTATGATTTTTCGTTCCTATTGTTACTATTGATCCATATGAGTTTTATTGCTTTGATTTTTAATATCTTGAGATACGAGTGTCAGATTTCAATGTTTTTTATCCCAAATGGTAGAGCATTTTGATATCTTCATTTTGATATATTATGTAGAATTTTTGGGTATATATGGTGAGATTGTTGGAGTTCTTAAATGTCGACGATCTTTGTATGGCTACTGTTTTGTTTTCTGACAGAGCTATTGGAGGTCAGGTATGACTAGGAAGCGTAAATTATCCACACGACCCATTGGTGCGCCTAAGAGGAGTGTTTGGCACGCATGAGGCTTAAGCGTGTGCCCTCGTCTGATAGTGAATAGAGTAGTGTTTTTGAAGATCTAAAATGGAATTTTGGGTTTTGGAAAGGGTTTGTGTGATAAAAGCGTTGGAAATGAATTTTCAAAAGAATTTGTAAAAAGAAATTGCATAAATTTAAAAAGGGATTTTGAAAAAGGTTTTTGGTCAGAACCACAATGATCATGGATCACACTGGTGGATTAGGGACGATTAATACTTCTAGAGGACTAAGAGCAAGTCTGAGGTCATAGTTGCCAAGTGGTAAGAACTACAAGACCGTAGGATTGTACTAGTGGGATCAGGTACGACTGATACCTCTGGAGGGTTAGTTATAGGTCTGAGGTTATGACTGTCGAGTAGTAGGGCTAGGGGAGGAGTCCCAAGTGACCTGAGTTGAGGACATCGGAAGGACGTACCTTGTGTTTGTCCTAGAGTAGACCTTTGGAGAGTTCCTAGAGTAAAGACCTAGGATGGACCAACTCCTACACAGAGTGACTCATCCGTGGCAGTGCTACTTACTTCGATAGTTGTTTGTTGGTTGGTCAGTCGCTGATGGCCACAGTGACACGACAGGTTTTTACGCTAGGTGCGTGAATTATGGTTTTCTGTGCTCGGATTCAGATATTCTAGTTTTGGTCTAGAGAGACCTTGGTTTTGAGAAGTGGTTTTGTAGTGATTTTTGGTCATACTTTGTCACGTCCCACATTTCCACAATAATTTACATCATTAAATTACGGGAAAATTAAAGCTAAACAGTGAATTTCTAACTACCAGGAACCTGTGTGTGCGGCTAGGAGACTCCAGACTATATGCACTACGCTAACTCTCTGCATGCCTGCAACTACAAACAAAAAACACGAGGAAAAATGCATAAGTGACAGAGGTCACCCAGTACGCACACCCAATGAAAACCACAGAAAACACAACTATAATCAATTTTCCTTTTAAATTCATTTCACAAACCATTTCTTAAACCTCATAAACCAACCAGGCCCACACTGGTCAAAACCACAACTGGGACTCTACTAGCCTAAAGCCACAAGCAAAAGGCCCTTAATGGCCAAAACCACACACAGTGAGACTGGAAGCCTGGCGCCAGCAACCAAACTCTGGCCACACGTAGTCCATCGTGGAGCGTCCACGGCGTTCTGCACTGCCACGGTGAAGCCACCCTGTGCAGGAGCGATCACCGTTCCGCGATTCTCCCTACCTAGAGAACCCTCACAAAGCCAACCCCTCCTTGGGAAGGCTGTCCTATCTCTCAGGACGCTACCAGCTACGGGGCACGTGTCCCACCCGCACTGGCCACCACAGGGTACGCCTCCTCACGGCATCCTCCACACATGGTGCTCAAGAGGGAGTATCATACCTCCACACCCGACAACACCCGAGCCTCAATGCTCACAGCGATAGCAGGAGTATCATACCTCCCCGTCATGCCACAAGATACCTCAACCCGCGGACCACAACCCTAGCCTTGAAACGACAGTCAAGGAGTCTCATACCTCTAGGACCCGATGCACCTCAGCCTCAGGTATCTCGGCCCCCGACCTCAACCAAGGAGTCACGCCCGACCACCCGAGAATGTCGTCACATTCCCTGGTCTCGACGACACGGTCCCACACTGTCTCGGCCCGTATATAGAGAACCAGGAAAATATTTTTCAAAACAGGCCAACCATTTCCTTGAAATCCATTTCCAAAACCATTTCCTTACCTTTGAAAATTCTTTCAAAACCTCGACAAAGCGACAGGTCAGGTGTCCCAGGGGACCACCGCTGACGGCCCACAATCCCATCTCATAAGGACAAAACACAATAATACAGAAAGTTTTTGTAAAACACATTTTATAAACACATTTGGCCCCAGAATCGGCATGCCGAAAACAGGTTCGGTATGCAGAAAACCCTTGGTTTGGTAGGCCGATCTAGATCGGTCGACCAAATCAGGTCAACAGTCAACACTCAGGCCAAATTCGGTATGCCGTCCAAAATCGAACGACTGAATTTCGACCAAAGGACCCAAACTGATAGAAAAATGGTATGCCAAACGGAATCGGTATACCGAAATCCACTGATTCGGTATGCCTTTTCAATTTTGGTATGTCAAATTCTACGAAACCAGAAAATGGCCCAAACCCTACCGTCCGAAATCGCCCAACTGCGACCTCCGATCGGACCCTTCTAAACATGTACCAAAAATCTTGTATAAAACAAAAGGTGTAGACCTTCGAGCCTACTCCAAAACCCAACAAACAAAACTAAAATCCATCCACCATGCATCAAGATATAAAATCGGAAAGGCAGAAGGGTCAAAAGGACCTAAAACGCACCAACCATCATAAATGCCAATAAATTCACCATAAATTATCATAAAATCATATAAATTCTAGGAAAGTAAATTTACCTAGATTTCATGCAATCCTAGCAATTTCATCCTCTCTATTACATGAGTTGGAGATGCGTACTTGAAAAATGCCTTCGGCGATTTCCAACCGACTTCGGCGAACTCCGGCGACCACGAGAGCACACCACGCAAGCTCTGCGCACCACCCCGAGCTGCCACAACCCTTCGCTTGGCTCCCTCAATCTCTTCCCATCTCTCGACGCGGGATGTAGGGGAAAACAGGGGGACGAGTGGAAAGGAGAAGGGGGAAGGAGAAGGAAGGAGAAGGAGGAGTGGGGAGGAAGGGAAAGAAGGTGGGGAAGGAAGAGAGACTCGTTGCTGAGGAGGAGGGGAAAGGAAGAAGAAGGAAGGAGAAGACGACGATGGGTAGCGGAGGAGAGCAGTGCGGCTTATAAAAGCCTGTGCCCGTAGTAGCTGAAAATGTGCCCACCTGCACATCTCAGCCACCGGCACACCACACGAGCAACCAACCACTCTACCCAACCACCAGCCACAACCAACAACCCGCGAACTAGGGCCCTACGCGGACCCACACCCGGGCCCCACACGCACAGTGCCACAATGCACAGTACCAAACCACGCACAGGGACACGCAAACATAGGCCAGTCCACGAGGTCCAAGTCCAAAAACACAAAATCACACAACGAGCCTCGGAGCAGTAACACTCGTCCAAGAATAAAATTCATAAAATGTAAATAATTACAAAAATAGATTTTATGGGTGCTACATACTTTGACATAGAGTAGTCATTTCAAGGGTGTATAATGAATTTCAAAAGAATGCACGTGTTCTTTAAAGAAAAGAGAAAATGGTTCAGGATTGGGACTACCAAGAGAGGCAGTCGTGTGGCTTTGGAATTAGATACCTGTAGTTCCAATTTTCGATTTGTGGTTTCCTTATTTTTGGTAAGTGTGTATTGGGTGACAATTAGAAGTTACTCGTGTGCGTTTGTGTAACATCAGGGCCCGATTATCCATTTTTATAATAAACCATGTATTAATTGTAATATTGTGTTTAATGGTTTATTAATGGATGATCTGTTGTTTCTTGGTTGTGTGTGGTTGTGGGTGGTTTTCTGTGCATCTGGTTGTGATTTGGGACCTATTTGGAGTCCGGTTGGAGGATGCACAGCTGTCTTGGTTTGCGTGCCATTCTTTTCTCTTTTCTTTTCTTCCTCTTTTTCCTTCTTTTCCGCGAGCCCTAACTTCCGCTATCTTTCCCCTGTCTTCTTCTTCTTCCTCTTCTCCCTCGCGTGCCACCACCGACGGAGGCCCGTGCCTCCTCATCTCGTCCGACGGGATGGGTGGCCGGCGTCTTGTGGATGGGAATGGGGATAAGAGGGGGAGGCAGTGGCGGAGTGAAGGAAGGGTGTTACGCAGAGAGGAAAGGAGGGAAGAAAGGGAGCTGAAAAGCACGCGATCGCGGGAGGAGGTGGTGAGCTGAGCCATCCGGACGTCTCGCTGGAGCTTGTGGTAGCTTGCCGGGGTGGGGTAAGAGTCGCCGATAGCCTGAGTATTGTACGCGACCTCCTACTCCTCCTTTTGCCCTATTTTGGGTTAAATGTAGGTTTTATGCATAAAATAGGAATAAATGCTTGAAAAATCGTAGGAATTGGTATGTGAATGAGAGTGAGAATGAGATGTTTAGCATGTGCATGATGCTATCATGCTAATTTATGAGCTTTTCGTGTGGTTTTTCGTGGTTGAATGAGAAGCATGCTACAGTGTTTATTTCTGAGCTCTATGTCTTGATGATTTTCGTTAGAGCAGCATGCTTAGTGGATT
>JAMKQA010006315.1:0-35298 GCA_024699735.1 Posidonia australis | reverse complement strand
ATTTTTCATGTTATGGTTTTCCTTGTCTTCCATAATAGATTAGGTGGCGACTCCATTTATTTTGTGTTTTTCGACGTGATTTTGCCGACCGATTTCGCATTCATTTGCGGAATCTCCTCGCTGGCATGGTTACACTATAATACCAACAGTATCACTAGTAGTATCACTAGTAAGTTCAACAATTCTCGTAGTTCCTTTCGCTTCACCAATAGTTACACCAACAAAACCAAAAGTTTCATCAACAAACATGGTCACCCTACCATTGACTCAACTGGTGGTCTCAACAGCCTTATCCACAGTTTCCCTCGTTCAGTTGATTTCCCTGACAGGACAAATGTCACAACCCCTGATATAGCTAACGGTTGGAAGTTTCACTCTAGGTGTTAAAGCCTTCAACCTAGGAAACCAAGAGGCAGAACAGCTTAGTGCCTATTATGTCGACCTTGCCTTAGATGAAAAGGAGGGATTTGTTGTGGAGGCCCAAATAGATAGCCTACTTAGTAACCTAGAAGTCCTGTTCCAGGAAAAACTAGTCGCATTAGCAGAAGCTTCCATAGAGTACCACTAGAATTGGAAGGGCAAGGCAGTAATAGTGGAAACAGAGTTGGCTACCCCTTGTTAGCAACAAGACTAGCCGCCCATCATGGTCTTAGAAGAGCCAAAACTAGCATTCATTAGACCAGAAGAGATAATCACTCAACAATCGAGAGACAGGTTAAGGTTGTATGTGCAACCCAAGCCTCACCTTAAATAAGGTGAAGCACAAAAAAAAGACCTTGAGTTAGACTCAAGATGGAACCCAAGTGACAGCAATTCAATCAATTAGCAATAGGATAACCACCAAACAACAACACCATCTGTAAATATAAGAGAAAATCCAAAGAAATTAGAAAACTTAGAAAAAAGCAAAAATGCAGTTGAAGAAACAACAACAGAAAAAGAAGGGGAGCGGCCTGGTCCAACAACAGCTCCTACAGACGTAGAAGTAAAGGTCACACACTGCAGATACAAGGACATTAGAATCAGTGTGACTGTCATAAGGCATCATCAAGGACAAAAATCATAGCACATTTACTCCTTTAGGAGAGTCACTAGTGCTCAAGTTGCAAGAGGCATGTCGAGCATGTGACACCAATGTCGTGATGATGTAGGTGAGGTGGTATTAAGGATGATGCATGTGGTGTCGGGCACATAGCACAGAATATACCATTTCAAATAGGTAGTGCTGAGGACAAGTCACTAGCACTCAATGCCGTGGGAGGTGTGCTGAGCACATGATGTGGGGTGCGAAATTAGTTATGCAAGGTCAAGGCACAACGTTATGATGCTAATGGGGATGCCAAGGTAGTACTGATGTGATGCTTATGCCATGTTTTGCAATGTAGTGCAACAATTTGTAACATCATGCGATGATACGTAGGGAATGCAATGGGATGCGATGCTATGTTATGCTGGTGTATACAATGATATGCAGTAGATGTAATGAAATGCGATGGTATGCTGTGAATGCAGTGGAAAGTGATGATATGTTATGCTTTTGGGGGCATGATGAGTTGACAGACTCATCACCGAATAGTTAGGGTTATCGACCCAAGGAGATAAGGGGCGTGGCAATAATTGACGGGCTTACCTACTAGATAGTTAGGGCTATCAGCTTGAAGAGATGAGGAGCATGGCAAGAACTGATGCGCTTGCTGACCGGATAGTTAGGGTTATCAGCCAGAGGAAGGGAATGGTGAGTCCAAAACCTCCTTGTCGGAGGAGTGAAGCACAAAAGGGATTATAGGCTGGCGAGCATATCAGGCAAGGGGGATGGTGATGGATCCTTGAATCTGTCACTAGGGAACAAACAAATAACAAGAATACCACGCTTGGAGGAATGGTAGAGGTCTAAGGATGATTCCGTGGTAGCTATGGTTGCTAGCCAAAAGGAGGGGCAAACCGATACCAAAAAGACAGCCAAGATGCCCTTGGTATTAAGGGAAATAACAGGCCAACGAGCCTGCTGATCATGAGGAGGTGGTGACAAGCCAACGGACCTGGCACTAGGAATGCGAAAAGGAAACGAGAATACCATACTCGATGGTATGACAGAGGTCCAAAGACGACCCCATGGCAGTTAGCCGAAAGGAGGAGCGAGATGATACCAAAGGGCAGCCAAGATGCCCCTAGTATCGAGGGGATGGACAATGCAAGAAAGAAATGGAGGGTAGCTCTAGAGATACCAGGGCAACACAAATGCCCCTAGTGTTGAGTTGAGCTACCGTAGGAGATGTCGAACACCACACGTAGGTCTACAAAAGTCTCAGAACGGGCATGCAATGCTTTACCAAAGAAAGGCAAAGTGTTGACATGAATATCGTCATAGACCACCCACGTAGATGGATAGATGGGGTAGGACGAGAGTGGAAGGATGATGAAAAGAAAGAAGAGGAAGTAGGGGGGTCAGGTTGCGACTAGAGGTCACTCTAGACCATCGGAAGGTGTTGAGATTAATGACGATTGAGGTGAGGGATGATGCTTGCTTGCTAGAGTATATGAATGCTGCCATGTTGTTGATTCTTGTTGTGTGTGTGTGCTGACCAAAGAGTAGCTGAAATGCCCCTAGTTGAAGATGCTTAGTGAAGACCTGTAAAGCAATGCAATATGCAAGTAGAGAGTTTTAAGCAAGTAAGGTAGCTGATGATGATTATTAGGGTAGATTCTATTACTATAAGTAGGCATGTTGGTGGATTAGAAATAATTATTGTTGTTGGAGCAAGTATGAGTACATTATTGATTGGACGTGATGATTGTTGTTTTTTTTTTGTTTGTCTACCCTTGGTTAGGCTGGAGAGCTTCATGCCTATGGGAGGAAAAGGACACCTTTTTACTCAAATGGCCTTATAGAGATTCACAAGCTATTGGCGGCTCTCGTGGGATGAGTGGTGGCGCTCAAGGTTGTTGTGTTGGGTGGTGATGGACTGAGTTCCATGTCAATTTATTTAGGGTCTTGCACCTGTTCTTTTGAGTTCACTAATTTTTCTTTTGCTCCCTCATAAATGCACAATCTCACTCTATCCCTGGCTTAGAGTCAATAGGCGCTTGGTCTAGGCTGGAGGCCTTTGTTGTAGGAAGGGAGGCCAGTCCTTCGAAGGTGTGGATTTGCAAGGCATAAGCTCTGGTTCCTCTCCAAGATATGGTGGGGGTAGAGTTATGTCGCATGCCTCTTGCTCTTGGGCTGACTTCTGTCTTCACCTTCTATCTTCTATTTCTTTTATGCCAATGCAGATGAATTTTTCTTTTTTGGCTTACTCGCTTAGTCACTCCCAGCATTTTATCTCCCTTTTGGAGGTATAGGGTCCTTGCAGAGTTTGGATACTTCGTTTGGCTCTTATGGATGGTGGCTTCTTCGTTACTTGGTTGTTTGAGTAGTGTCAACTAAGGAGGGGCAGTCCGATCCTAATGCAGGCAAGCTTTCCGATTTTCGTCATTGGGCAGAATTATAATGCAAGATGTTTTTATTGTTTTTTTATTTTTTCAATTTTTATTGGTTTTTGATTTTTCTGATTTTTTGTATTTTTTGTATTTTTTCTAATGCATGATGATGATGTAGAAAAAGAAATAATAGAGAAAACAAAGAAAAAGGATACAACTCTAGTCTCTACTGCTGGCTGCTTTATTCATGTCGTTTTATTCATGTTGTCGGAGTCATTGGCTAATCTGGCAGTGCCATTGGAATCTCAGTGATAGCTGGAACTACTAACAGGTCTGTTGGAATTGTTGTTGATGCTGAAACTACTAGTTAATGTTTGCAATTAAGGTCTAGAGTGTTGGCAGTTTCAATGCCGCGTTAGCGCACACTATATAGGCCAACCCTAAGCCTTGCCCCTTGCGAAACAATCGAGAATAGAGGGAGAAGATAGATTGATGGGATCAATAGAATTCATCAGGGAGACACTAGAAACAGGAGGGACAAGAGAAAGAGAGAATACCTTTGAGCTAGTGACATCCTCAGAGTCTAAAAGCTCAGACGAAGATGTGTCAGGCTGGTCTGGGTGCACCGGTGTAAGTGTGTGTGTGTGTGGCCTGCCTCCTGCAAGGCAACGCTGATGACCTTCTGGTTCATCAAGTTCTGAATGGCATCCTGCAAAGTGACACAGTTATCCATTGAATGCCCGACACGACCGTGAAAGTTGCAGAATGCATTCATGTCCTACCACTGAGGAATAGGATTTGGTAGCAGATGAGGGTTTGAGAGCCTCAAAAATGACTCAACCTTAGGGAAGATGATGCTTAGCAGCTCTGTGAGAGGAGTATATTCCCCTTTGGCACGGTGAGGTCACTTTTGCCCTGGTTGGCGTCCTTGCTGAGCTAATGCGATGTGATGCACTTACTCGACGGTGGAGTGTGTGTATTCAATGCGTGGAAAACTAGATGCAAGTACTAATTGATCTGGGTCAAGCTGACTCTTTGCATTGGTAGGCACCGTTGAGGACTCGATGTAAGTGACAGAGCTGATGTCGGTGACATTGTTGTTGCTATAGCTACTGGTGGCGGTGGCCTGCCTAACAAATGCATAGAGTGCGGAGAAATTCTCACTTTGCAGTGAGACTTCCAAGTGAGTGCCGACCCAAATCAGGGATGCAAAGGATGCCATGTGCTAAATGCTGAGCGGAGTCCCTTTCATTAGTTGTGCTCCCTTGATGATAATCTCAATAGGTTTCTTGTTTGAGTGCCTATCTTTGACCTAGAAGGCTAGTGCACGCCAACGACTGATGTACTCCCTAAACGGTTCATGGGGTCTCTATCGAGTTGCAACTAGATCCTTGTGCCTAGGAGATAGGTCAAGATTGAAGGCGTATTGCTCCAGGAATGCCTGGCTAAGGTCATCCCAAGTCTGGATAGCAGTCATGTCCAATGAAGTGAAACACTTGAGGGCGGGCCCAGTCAAACTCTTTTGGAACAAGCGGATCAAGAGCCTCTCGCCGCCCAAAAGCTGCGTAAGGTCTCCACAGAATGCCTTCAAATGTGATATTGGGCATCTGCTACCATTGTATTTCTCGAATTCCAAGATGTGGAAATTCTGTGGGAGTATCACCTCTGGAAAGTAGCCACGATCTCAGAATTGGTAGGACTAGTGGTCTTTGCCTTGTACTTGACGAAGTGCTATCTCTAGATCATCTAACCTAGCAAGTAGGGCATCTAAAATTGCTGCTGTTGGTGATATCCCAACCGACACGATGCCGCGTATGCTATATGGGTTGCGCAAAGTCATTCCTCAGAATCCACCCTCATGCCTCCTAATGTCAAAGTGTGAGGGCCAACATACCCATGGAAGGATGTATCGTGTGGTGGTGCTATGATGTATGTAGTGACCTGTATCTAATGCAAAGATGGATAGAAAGCATGCTGTGTTGTGTGTGGTGAGGAATGTGGGAGTAGCAGCTGTTGCGTCGGCACAGTGCCAAACAATGAGCTCGAGGGATGCTATGCTCTTACCAAGCCAATTGGTTGGCCACCAGGCGATGGTGATGAATACTGTGCAAAGTGTTGTGTAAATGGAGGAGGTAGGGAAGGCACTGCCATTGCTAGAGCTGTGAATAGCTGAGGAGATGGTGAGAGTTGAGATGTGGTGAAGTGTGATTGTACAACTAAAGTGGGGCGCACTAGAACCTCGGGGGTCAGTTGAAAAGGGATAGAAGCGAGAATAAGGGGAAAAGCCATATCCTGAAACTTCTGCAGAAGAGCCAACAAATGTAGTGGTTGCATGGCAGAGGATCCATTGGCAAGCGAGCCAAAAGGAGAAGGCATAGATGTGAGCAAGGGCACTACGGCAAAAAAGGCATCAGGGAGAGACCCTTCAGGAGAAGCAGCCGTATCTCCCTTGATTCCTGAAGCAGGAAGGTCTTGGGAAGGGACAACAAGTGAGACCTTTGGAGTCTGGGAGGTGGTCACTGGAGGAGTCTTGATGTCAAGCTCTAGATTGATAGGGGTCTACCACTGTCCCGAAGTAGAGGGAACAAAATCCTCGAGTGCATGAGAGTGATGCACAAGGGAGGAGGAAGAAGCTACATATATGGCAAATAAGGATAGAGGGATCGAAGACCGGACTTCCTCCAAAATAGTAGGAGGAGATTCGCTGGTTTGCTGGGCCATAGTAGACCACGAGTAGGTATGAACAGGGCTATGCTGAAATGAAAGGGCATGAACTAGAGAGAGCTATGGTCGGAAGCGATACAAGCTCGGGAAACAGAGAAAAGACTACGAGAGGCAACTCACGATAGAGACGCTGGAGCTCCTAATCGAGGACCTTGCACAAGCTACCTGTGGAAAATAGGTAGGAACAACAGGTATTAGAACCTGTGATAAAGACAAGATGCAAGTTATTAGGATGGCATGCATGACACATAATGGAGATGAATGTCCTAGGATGTGCTCACTAACAATGCATGTCTTGAGTAGTCCGCCAACTCGAGACACCGTCATGGGTTTAGGTTTGACACAGGCTAGAAAGTAAGGTTCCCATTCTAAAACTTGATCAAAGCTTAGGCGGTGAATGGGTGATGTGTTAGGAGCCTTAACTCCTGTAGTAGCAGTGAGCTGTATCCTCTACTAACATCGACACGACCCCACACAAGTGGGGACAGATTGGCAACATGTCTCACACCGAAGCCATAGAATGGGCAACTAGAACTGTCCTTCATAGATTGTGGATGGACACAAGAGAGGAGAAGATACATGCTTCTAAAATGTTCATACATGTGATATGCTTTATTGGCTTTTATTTACGAGTTCTATTAAGCCGGATAGAGGGGAGAGTGCGCTGAAGTCTCTAGTTTTGCCTAAATATTGTTTTTTATTGTGTTGTGGATTTTAGGTTAAGTGAGTAGGGCAAACAAACATGTCTCTACTTTCCTTAGGATGGCAAGTGAGGTAGGGGAAGAAAACACTAAAACATGGCATATAAGTAAGCATACATCAGGCAAAATGCAGAATCAAGGCATGTGCACATGTCGTGTAAACATGATGGTGAAAAAAGAAAAACATCCATCACATGAAAAAGCAGGCAACATGGTATGTACGTGTGTTGTGGCATAATAGGTGTGTAAAAGAAAAAAGCACTCGACAAGCAGAAGGCATGTAGCAACAAACATGTAATGATAAATGCAAAACAAATGGCGACAAGACAACAAGCAAAAAGTGAAAAAACGAAAGCCAGAGTCTTCTATCTCTAAAGGAGTTGTTAGTTCTTCTGACCATGTCGGAATTGACTCTTCTCGTGCGAAGGAGAGCACGAGAATCTTGTTATGGTTACAGCAAAGATGATGAATTTGATGAAGAATACTCGATTCAAAAACACCAAGAAAAGAGGATAAGGAAAATAAACGGAGTCACCACCTAATCATTTTAACTAGAAAGACGAGAAAAACAGGATGCGTAGAAATGCGAGAAAAGAATGAAAATGAATGCAGATGTATGTGTGCATGCTTTGTGCTTAATCGATATGACACAATAGTCATGGTGAGCCAGAGAAAGGATAAGGACTCCTGTTATGCAAGGGGAAGGTGTGAGGCACCTCCATTCACCTGATGAGTCGGTCTTTCTCTACTAATTGCTTGCTTGTGTCATCAAATGATTATGCATGCTTGCTAAGTCTAAAATTGACGAATGCTTGATGTTATGGCAATGTGAATGACATGAATGGGCGAAAAAATAATGTAATATAATGCTCAATTGCGCTATGTGAATTTTAGACCATCAGTTGAAAGGAATCAACGTAGTAAACATCATCACCCTATAGAAGAATGCAGAATGTCGAAAAACATGAAGAAAGTGTGCAATGCAGGTGAGGACACGAAGATGTAGGAGCACAGAAGGAAACATACATGATCAAGGGAGGAAACAGAATGACAAGATGCGATGGAGCTCAGCCAACTGCCTATGCTGAACCAGGCAAACCATGCAACTCAGCCATGCCGTTCTTCCGTGCGTTCAGGTCACTCCTGTCGGAAGTAGAATGGAGCAATAAGCTTCTCCTCACTCCAGATCTAAATGCATTGATGCATGGTAGATATATGATGCATGGGAAGCTAGAGGGGAGTTCAAGGATTGTACCTGGATGCTCGGATGTGGTCATGACTGGCCGGATGCTTCCACCCATCTACCTCGTTGTGTAATGGGTTTCGTTGAGGAGTTGGACTGTGGACTCCATCTAGAGGATTCAGTGGTGCAATTTGTGGCTTCCAAAGGTACGAGGGGTTGAAGTGGAATGTAGGAATATGGAATGTATGAAGGTGGATGTGGTATGAGCCTTCCACCATCTTCCCCTCGACTCGTTGATGACCATGAGCTCAATCGACCATATAGGTGGCAAGGAGAGTCGAATGGATATCGAGGAAGACTAGGAGAAGAGAGAGGATGGTGGTGCTGAGCAGAGATGGGAGGCAAGTGACCACACAGACCGTCGGCCGTTTTCAAGCTCATTGGAACCCATCACTGCCAGCATAGGCATGCAATGCGTGTATGAGCAAAATGATGCGATAACAACTGATAGAACATGCTCTAGATGATACAATGATGCAATACAAACATAAAGAAATGATAACTACACACAGTAAGTGACGAGAAGGACCTACGGAGTTTTTGGATTGTTCTCTCTGATGACGACTCGCAGTGATAGTTCTCCAGTTATTGGCGGCACACGACGACTACAGATGTAGGCTTGGAGGACTGTTGTTGTGTCGGGGAGAGGTTTAGTGAGGTAATGCAGGGGTTGGTGATGAGGTTTTGGTGGCTGAATGTAGTGGAGTGAAGATGGCAACTTTAGTTGAAAAATGATGGTGGCTGAATGGAGGTGGACAGCCAACGGATGTGTGGGATGCTTCAGCAAAAGGGGAGGCTCTGTTGGAAGAGTTGGATGTTATCTAGAATAGTGGAGATGATGCATGGCCAAGAGAGGAATGTCACAGTATAGTGATGGATGTAGGGTGGCTAGAAGGTGGTGAAATGGTAGCCAGATTAGTGGTTGTAGGTGGTGGTTTGCTCAAGGACGGTTGGTGCACAGAGCTGGGAGTCTAGTGAGGCCAAAGATCCAAGAGCAGGAGTCGTTGGACAGGGGTGGTGGTTTTATAATGGGAAGAAAGATGGCTGGCTCGTTGATTTGAAACAGGATTAGGTTGAGGGCTTTAGATTAAATTAAGTGGAAATTTGATGGGAATTTGGATTAAGTAAAAGGACTTGATGGTCTAGGGATACCAAGGAGCATGCCCAGATCCACGCCATCCAATGAGAAGAGGCAGATTGGTGGTCCAAAAAGTGAAAAGGCCAATCAATCCTCCAGCATTTGATTATTATCCTAGGGCAATCGTGTGATCCACCTACGCGACTCATATGCGTGACCCATCTACACAATCGTCCCATGGTAGTTAGATGACTGTTGTGCCACCAAATGGGCTTAGGCTATTGTTTTAGGGCTGGTTTATGGTGGGTTAATGGTGTTGGGCTAGTTTTGAGGAGTTTTTTTGGCTAGTTTTGAGGTGCAAATTGGGTTTTGGAGTGGGAAAATGCCTCATTGTCGCCAATACACTTTTCTAGAGAATTCCTCTAGCGAGTGATTGCCAAAGTGGGGTGTCTACATTATTATTATTTGCCCTCTGCTATGTTACATTGCTTCATGCTATTTGAAGAGGAGGAGGGCACCCTTTACACAATAGACTCTACTGAGACTCACAAGTTGTGGGTGACTCTCATTGGGTGAGTGGTGGCACTCAGGCTCACTATGCTCGGTGATGTAATGGGCCAAGCTCTATGCCAAACTCTTTAGGATCCTGTACCAGCTTTTTTTTTTAGATCCTTGATTTTTCCTTTGCTCCCTCTTTAGACACCCTAGTTTGGCAATCGACTGGCGGATGCCTTCTCCAGTAGGATCGCTCTTTGAATGGTTGGTCAATGCAACCATACTTCCACCCTAACACCCCACTTAAGCCCATTTACACTTTCGCAACCAAAAACCTAACCAAAGCTCACATTTCAAGCCCATTTATGGCCTAGATGAGTTAGGAGATGGGCCTTTGATCCATGCAAATAGTCTGACTTAGATGGGTCGCATCCTGTTAGCGTGGGTGAGGACTGCAAGTGTGGTGTGCGATTGCCCTGGGTTAGTACTAGCACGTGAAGGATTGAATTGTCCTTTCACCAAGGGAACACCAGATCCTTGCCTCTCATTGGCTCACGTAGATCTACATGTGTGTCACCTCTCATTTAGACTATGAAGCCCCCCATGTTGGATTTAATCCTAGCCCTACCACTTGATCAAATCTAGACCGCCATAGGTGGGAGCAGGAGAGAATCCATGACTAGTGTTTGAACCCACCACCTATGAAGCCACCCATCTCCTTCGACAAGAGGCAGCTTCCATCCTAGCTCATTCTCGTTGGTTGCCTGTGCATTCCTCTAGCTCTAGATACCCTCAGCCACCCTCTAGAGCCATCCACGATCTTCCTTCCTCCTCCACTAATCCCACCTTTACCATTGAAACTCCACCCAAACTAGCCATTGAACAACACCACCCCACCCCCTTCCGACCATCACATTGCATCCAAACCTCCACCAAAGCCATCCCTCTTCACGCCCAGACCCTGACAACCACCACCTTAGCCGCCGATCGTCAAGCTGTGAATGACCGTCGGAGTTGAAGCCAAGCCACAATGGAATGACACTTTTTGAGACCATCTAGGTACACCACCTGTTCCACTCTACTCTCTAGTTTTCTTGCATTGTTTAGTAACCATTCTTGCTTAGTTTTGCTTGCTTATTTCCTTGTTCCACATTGCATTTGGTTGGTGGACAACTGTAAAACTGTGTAAGGTCAATGTCCCCTGAGCATGCGGTTAGACCATTCCAATGCCAACTCCCCTTCCTCCTTCATCCTCCTCAGTGCCAAGCACTACATCTGGACTCCAGGCTGCCGATAATGGTCAGCCAGACTTAGATGTGGCTTACCAAAACCAATGATGATGGTGGAAGAGGTCGAGCATTCCTGTTCTTTTCTTGTGCCTTCAAAGTGTCCTTCCCATCCCTTGTATGGCCCACAAGCCATCTTGGATGCTCAGTAGCCCTTGTATGCCTCGACCATGGTTGGAGCAGGGCATAATGTTCGATGGAAGAGTCCAGAGGACAGGGGAGGACCTTGGAAATTGCTAATGTTTTTTGACTACATGTTTGCCTTCCTTTATGTCCTTGCTATGTTTCTGGATGATTGGATGGTTATTTACTGGCCTCTGTTGCTTGGGGAAGGTGATAAAAGTTTGTCGTTTGTTGCAGATTTCTAGTTCGTGGGTAGATACCGCGTACAAATCGATTGCTTGGTTTAGAGCACGACCAGACTGAGCCACCTCTTTTACTAGCAGTTTTCCCTTGGTTTTCCATTTGAGTTTTGGCTTTGGAACAATTTACATCTCTGCTTGGATGTTTACTCTGCTTGTTCATGCATTTAGATGTTTGATTTGATTTTTGCAATTTTTATTGGGGATGGTGAAAATGTGATGTTTGATGCATGTCCCTAAATCGTGTGTTTGTGCTGTGGATGGGTTGTGTAGTTTTGCCAGATCTAGGGCTCAACCAGACTGAGTCCACCTTATTGATTGCTTCATCTAATTTCATTTCCCCTTACATTCCTTGATTCAATACAGTTCATTGCTTTGTCATGAATATCTACTTTACATATCTACTTTCCTACACTTGTTTTATTCACGCATCATCATGCTAAAATGGCAAACATTCAATTGGCATGCAATCGCCTACATAGCCTCATATGCATGCGAGTAAGTCGGGAAAGACTGATTCATCGGGCGTATGAGGGTACCTAGTACCTTCCTCATGCATAAAACGAGTCCTTGTTCTTTTTGTGGTGCGCATTAACCCACGTGTTGCATCCATTTGGCACAGATTCTTTCTATTTTATATTATTTTGGTTTTATTGATTAATATTTTGTTTTCCTAGTCTTTTGATTTAAATAGACTAGGTGGTGACTCCTTTCTTTCTTATCCTTTCTGTTTTGCGATGTTTTCCTCCCCTTTAAGTGGAACATCCTATCCTTTGGATTTGCCTCTTTCACCATGACCCTATTGGTCCCCGGTTTTCACTGAACCTTGACTCATCGAGGGTGG
Source organism: Posidonia australis (assembly GCA_024699735.1). Taxonomy (NCBI): domain Eukaryota; kingdom Viridiplantae; phylum Streptophyta; class Magnoliopsida; order Alismatales; family Posidoniaceae; genus Posidonia; species Posidonia australis. The sequence goes on along the minus strand of JAMKQA010006315.1, from coordinate 23,148 downwards.
ATCGTCAATCATCGGCATGGTCATAGGAAATGATGACTCCACTAGGGATGTTAGACTCTGACTTTCGTTTTTACTTTTCCTTGCTTGCATGGCTTTGTATGTATGTGTTTGTTTGCTTATGTTTGCTTATGTTTGCTTAATTTGATGTTGTTACATGCCTTTTGCTTTGTGATTGTTTATTCTTACACATATAGTTATGTCACTTCACTTGCACATGCCATGGTATATGCCATTTCATTTGATGTTTGCTTTTCCTTCACAAGCATGATCACAACATTGTTACATGTCATGCCTTTTGATTAATGTATGGTTGTTGCAAGCTAGGTTTGTTTGTTTTCTTTCTATTTTGCATTAATCTTAATATAATTAGAGACTTGTTTGCCCTCCCTCTCATGTTAATCTAAAAATCTCAAGAGAAAGAAAACACTTAGGCAAAACTAGAGACCAATTTACATTCCCTTCCACTGGTTTAATAAAATGTGCAAGTAAAAAAACGTTAATCATTTTTTGCATGATTGAATCATATAGGAGCATGCATTTTCTCCTCCCTTGAGTCCACCTACATTGTGAAGGATAGTCCTGGTTTGTCGTTCTATTGCTATTGGCGTGGGATGGGATGCCAGTCTGTTCCTCCTTATCGGGGGCTGTGTTGGTGTTAGTAGAGGGTACTGTTCACTATTATTGCATGAGTCAAGGCTCCTAACGTACCACCCGTTCACAGCCCGTACTTTGGATCATGGCAGGAGTTCCTTAGCTGAAGCTCAAGATCCCTCTTTCGCTAACACCCCCCTTTAATACAGTTTTCCTTAAACAGCTTTCTCGAGCTACCTATCTCTTCCGATGATAGCTTGTCATAGGACCCGCATTCCTATCTACTGTCATAGTGCCATCTACACCCGCTCACTATTCACAATGGCCCAATGCGTCAATGAGCCTCTTTTCTCTGTTGTTTTGGAGGGGATACTGACTTCTATCTCTCTTTCCCTTGTGACATCTGTTGTACCTTCCACTCGTCCCATGTATTAGTTCTAGATACTTGGGGTTTCCTTGTTTGCTACAGCAGGACCTTGGAAGACCTTGTCCGGTTTGGAGCTCATCACTTAGTCTATTACAGTGACTACCACACGTGCCCTAGAGGCATCAGTGTCGGTTCCACTTCAGGGCTTTGTCACTTTTGTCACCCAACCCACTATGATAGTCTCGCTTGTAGGTTCTGTTCCCTCTAGATAGTCTAGTTCCCAACCTCCTTTGTCATCTGTTTTGCTTTCAGTCCCAACCCTTGGTATTGCTGTCGAAGGATCCTCCCCCATGCAAGCGCAACATCTGTTAGCCCTCGCTTAGAAGCTGCAAGGCATGGCTCTTTCTTTGGATCCCGTTTTGACTGCATCTACTTTTTCCATCCCAAGGTCCCTCTACAACCCATTTCTACATTTCAGGCAAATCTCATTGCACTACTACCTCAACCATCGCCTCAGCTTCTTGCCGCCTCGACGATGGGGGTGTTGACTCTAGTTGTTGCACTTTCACTACCGATAGCACAACATTTTACTCCTACACTTGATAGCCAGCCTCTTGGGCTGGCAGGAGTGCAACATCCACACAGTCCACTATCCAGACCTATTCTAGTGTGACAGTTGTTGCTCTCTTACACTGCACCTCACTCTACACTGCATACTGCTTCTCCCTACTCCTGTTCCATGCTACGACACCAGGTGGCGTGATGGTGGATCTAGTGGAGCACTTACGTGTGAACCACACGACATACGTGGGAACCACCTTAGCTGCACTTGCTACAACAGTAGCGACCCCAGATGCTCTCTTGACCAAGATGATTGAAAGAGCACTTCGACAAGTGCAGGGCAAAGACGTCTAGTCTTACTAGTTTTTGGACCTCTACCATTTTTCAGAGTCAACTCTCCTGCCAAACTTCCAAGTCCTAGAGTTTGAAAAATATAATGGTAAAGGCTACCTAATTTCCCATTTAAGAGTGTACTACAGTGACCATGCACAATTGTGGGCTAATGAGAGGCTTCTGATCTGCTTGTTCTAGAAGTGTCTTATTGATCCTGCCCTAAAGTGGTTTACCTCTTTGGACATGGCTATGATTAAAACTTGGAATGACCTAAGACAGGCAATCCTAGAATAACTCTTTCAACCTTGTCCTGGTCCCTAAGTGCAAGGACTTGGCCGCCACCAAGTCGAAACCCCACGAGCCATTTGGGGAGTTCGTCGAGCACTGGCGTGCTCTTACTTCACAAGTTTGGGATAGGACCTCTAATGAGAACTCTATCGAGATGGTCATCCGTGGAGTGCAATCAACCACCGGGGCTCTACTTAACATCCAACCTATCACCACATTTGCACCCCTGATTCGAGTTGGTGCTTGAGTGGAGAGTTTGCTATGTAGCGATAACTTTCCCACACTTACGGCCACCAAGCAAGCCACATCCACCAGCCATAACGTCAACACCAATAGCACTAGCAACAATGACAACGACACTAGCAACAACTTCATCAAGAGGAGGGATCCCTCCAAGACTGCCGTTGCCTACGTCGGATCCCCTACTGCGCCTACTAATGTGAGCCAACCAGCTCAGCATCAGGTAGTCTACAAGCCTACACCTAGGACACCCCACACTTCCCACATCATCACCACCACTAAGCCAATGTATCCTATCTGTAACCATGCCGTCGGGGATGGCAACAAAATATATATGTGTGCCAAAAGTCGACAAAGCCACGGTAAAAAATAAAATAATGCAAAAATGTAGAAGTCGCCACCTAGTCTATTAAAATGGAAGACGAGGAAAACCATATAACATGAAAATCATGCAAAACAATAAAAGGAAAGTCTTCGTAAACCAGAAAGGTGGGTAAGGATCCCTATTACGTACGAGGAAGGTGTTAGGCACCCTCGTACGCCCGATAAATCGGTCTTCTATTGGTTTCTCTCTTGCTAATGAAATGTCGGCTTTGCAGCCTTTGCTGTACGCCCGAGGGCAATATGTCATGCCATGCAAATGCGTGTGGTGTCTAAAGTACGGGTGCATGATTTGTAGGGGTGTGTCCTAGTGCTCAGAAATATCGCTTGTATGCCAGGTCAAGTGCTGATGCAATAATATTGCATAATAAGATCATAGATCTAATATCTTGAGCAATTTATCATCCTTGCTTCACTATATGCCTAATGCAAACTAAAATGCAGGGAAGCCGCTGAAAACAAAGGTGTGCCTTCCTAATGTATCAAGGAAGAAAACCAAAGGAAAAACCAGAAGCAAATCGGGTCAAGAAAGCAAGCAAAAACATATGAAAGCCTACTGTGTGCTACTGAAAACAGGCCACTGCGCCTGTTTGGTGCACCAGACTGGTGCGTCAGTCTGGTGCGCCACCTATGTGCATCTAGGTGGGCCAGGAAAATGTGCTGAGGGAAAACAGAAAGCCACACAAAACCAAAACAACAGAGGATGCACTTTGGAAAAGTATGCAGTAGAATCATTCTGTAAAACTTAGAAAAAACATGTTTTTAAAAGTGCGAGAAATGCAAATGCAATGACCTTGTGCTCAAGGGCTGGTAGCCTCACACAAGGTCTCACCTATTTGAACTAGATGAAGGATGCACGATCCAGTCTGGCTGGATCATGGGCTGATGCACAAGTCTCTCCAAGTAGGAGTAAGGTGCAATCGGCCTACCAGATTCAGCCTAGAACTGAATAATAAAATGGAGAAAACAGTTGGAAAATAATCCGATCAAAGCTGAAAACATGCAGGTGATATCTTGGTACATCAGAGAAACAGTCATAAAAGGAATAAGCTTAAAGCCTTCGATATAGCCATGCAAAAAATGATGCAATGCGAGTGTTCTGTTCTCTGACCAGTCTGGCGCCCCTGCTGGGTGCACCAGAGTGGTGCGCCTGAGTAGTGCGCCCCAGGGGGTTTGGATCAGACTGCAATCTGATCCAGAATCCGCCCTAGCAGAGATATAGGGTGATTCATGCTAATGCAGATGGGTTCATGCCATTATTGAGAATTGGAAATATGATGAGGATGCATATGATCAAGGATCATCATGTAAATCAAGTATTCAAAGCCAAAACAAGTTGATGGGTTCATGTATGAAAACATGCAAACGCCTTGGAATAAACATGATCTGGATAACACCAATCAGAACATATGAAAATGATGATCCTAAGCATATTTCTACGTGCAAGACATATAAAGGTGCATGGCAAAATGCTACGTGCAAGGAAATGATAAAAGAAGATAACTCATGCAGATTTTATGCTAGTAACAAATGTATAGATTAGCATGGAGATTATTTTGCATAGAGAGCAAGCATGTTATCATAAAACTTTATAAAAACATGGAACAAACCAAACCATACGTAAGATTTCAAGCATGCTTTATCATGTTTCAATAATGAGATTAAAGGGAGAAAGAAGAGGTAGAAAGCCTACCTCTCAAGATGTTCCTTCTTGAAATATCAGAGATAAAGAGATCCTTGTTGCTTTGGAAGGACCAAGGGTGTTTTGGGATGCAAGGGAGTGCTCCAGAAAATGAAAATAAGCTATTGGACAGAAGGAGTATCTCGTGCAGGATGCTTGTTCAGAACAAAAATGGCTGAATTTAGGATTTCTAAACCCTTTCAATGGTTGCCTATGGGTGTCCTTATATAGGATTTTCTCAATGGTAACTCATGGGAATGGGGAGAGCCTCGTAGACGAAAAGCTTGTTAGATTCCATGGCATATTCGTTGCTAGAGGTAACAACCATGGGAGGTGGAAAGCCAGCAGCCCGTAGCCTGCGAAGTGGTGCGCGCCTGCTATGTGCGCCACCTATGTGCGCCACCTATGTGTGCTAGGGAGGTGTGCTAGCTAGGTGTGCTAGGGAAGTGTGCTAGGGAGGTGTGCTAGCTAGGTGTGCTAGCTAAGTGCTCTCCCCTACTTGTCTGGTTTTCTAATTAGGCTGCAGGCTTGCTACGGGTGTGGGGTCGGTCCAAGGATCAGCTACATCCAAAGCAACATCTGGAGTCTTATCAATGAGTCACCTCAAAATCGGGGTGTCTACAGATGCCCCTCCCAGAGCGAGGTCGAGGGACGAAGGGAACCAAGACCGATGCTTAGGGTTGAGAAGATACCCCCATTTTGAGGTTACAGAAGGATGGTGTTTGCTGTAGGCAGTAAGTCATTTATCCGGCGGATGCACCGAAAGTCATGGCTTGTTGCCAAATGCGAATGCAAATGCAAGACGCGTGCACCTACTGATCTAAATGCTGGAAATGTGATGCTAATGCGAGATGCCAATGCAAGAGCCGATGCAAAACTAATGCTAATGCTGAAAACACAAACAAAAGAGAACACTTGCAAGAAAATCATAAGTTGTCGGACTCATCAGTCGGATTATGAGGTTATCAACCCAAGAGACGAGATACGACAAGCTAAACAAGCCTTGTCAACCCGGACACCTGACAGCGTGATGGTTATCAACCGAGTAGTTGGGGATACTAGCCCAAGAAAAAAAAAGGGGGGCATGACAAAAAGAATATTTGTCAAGCAAAGCAGGGCTCGGTTCGTATGGACCAAAGGCGAACAAAGAGATTTCGCACCCATGAAAACTCAAAAAAGGACCTTGACCGCTCGATCAGAGGGTCAAACAACTAGATTCCGCGCCCGCGAAAACCCAGAAGAGAAAGGAAAAAAGGACCTTGACCGCCCGGTCAGAGGGTCAAACAACTGGATTTCTTGCCTGGGGAAATCCGAGAGAGGGGCTAGGACCTTGACCATCAGGTCAAAAGGTCGAGCCATGGGATTTCCTGCCCAAGGAAATCCAAGAGAGGGGCAAGGACCCTGACCATCAGGTCAAAAGGTCGAGCCACGGGATTTCCTGCCCAAGGAAATCCGAGAAAGGGGCTAGGACCCTGACCATCAGGTCAAAAGGTCGAGCCATGGGATTTCCTGCCCAAGGAAATTCGAGAAGGGGGCTAGGACCCTGACCATCAGGTCAAAAGGTCGAGCCACGGGATTTCCTACCCAAGGAAATTAGAGAAACCAAGGACATTAACCGCCCGGTCAAAGCCAAGGAGCTGGATTTCACGCCCACAAAAATCCAAAGGAGCAAAGGACCTTGACCGACCGATCAAGATCAACAAGCTGGATTCAGCGCCCGCGGAAATCCAAAGGGGTAGATGACCTTGATCGTACGGTCAAAGTCAGCAAGCTGGATTTCGCACCTACGGAAATCCAAAGGGGCAAAGGACATTGACTGCTCGGTCAAAGTCAAGCAAGCTGGATTCCGCGCCTGCGGAAATCCAAAGGGGCAAAGGACCTTGACCACCCAGTCAAAGTCCAGCAAGCTGGATTCCGCACCCACAGAAATCCAAAGGAGCAAAGGACCTTGACTGCCCGGTCAAAGTCAAGCAAGCTGGATTCCGCGCCTGCGGAAATCCAAATGGGCAAAGGACCTTGACCGCTCAGTCAAAGTCAAGCAAGCTGGATTCCGCGCCCACAGAAATCCAAAGGGGCAAAGGACCTTGACCGCCCAGTCAAAGTCAAGCAAGTTGGATTCCACGCCTACGGAAATCCAAAGGGGCAAAGGACCTTGACCGCCCGGTCAAAGTCGAGCAAGTTGGATTCTGCACCCACGGAAATCCAAAGGGGCAAAGTACCTTGACCGCCCGGTCAAGGTCAAGCAAGTTGGATTCCGTGCCCGTGGAAATCCAAAGGGGCAAAGGACCTTGACTGCCTGGTCAAAGTCGAGCAAGCTAGATTCCACGCCCGTGGAAATCCAATGGGGTAAAGGACCTTGACCTCCCAGTCAAAGTCGAGCAAGCTGGATTCCACGCCCGCGGAAATCCAAAGGGGCAAAGGACCTTGACTGCCTGGTCAAAGTCAAGCAAGCTGAATTCCGCGCCCGCGGAAATCCAAAGGGGCAAGAAGGGTCTCATCCTCTCAGGATGAGATCTCGGAAAACAAAGTGATAACCCCAGGATTATTCCCCTGGTAGGAACTGCAATATGCTATTTGCCGAGGTTGCGGTGTGGAGACTGGCACTCCTATAGAGATGCATGCTCAAATCTCTCATTTGTTGTGATTCGCTTAATTGCTTGCAAAAGGTGAGCACTTATGTGCAAATATCCATAACTTCTGCGCTTTACTGCAAATTGCCCAACCAAATTGTTTTTTGATTGCTATACTGCGACTATGCGGTGACATTTGAGATTCTGCTGTATATCAACAAATGTCTGCTTCAAATTAAGCTTCCCATGTCCTTGTGGACTGATTTGCAATTTTACAAAATGTAGGGGGTTTTCTACAAATTACCCAACATGGTGCATTTTGTAAGCTACGTGTTGAAAGCTGCATACTTTGCACTTGATGCATAAGCTATGAGATGATAAGGGCTGGAACGCAATTGTCATGGTCATTTTGCACTTCTGAACCTTGATTCATTTCCTGCGTGGGCCCTACTAACTAACTACCATAACTACCAAAAAATATTTCTCCTTGTTGCTTGGTTATGCATGCTTTTGCCTTTGATTGGGTTTCATATCTCTAAAACCATCATGCATAAGGTTTCATTTAAATTTTCCTTCCTTCCCTCGTAAGACGAAACGCCTCTTCCTCTTCTCCATTCTTCTTCTGAAACCCAACGAAACCCTTCTCCCTCTCTTCTTCTCAGCGGCGGAACCACTCCTCCTTCCTCTCTCACTCGCAGCGGCGGCGCACGAGAGGTGCGCTGACGGAGTGCTCGCTGCTGGTGCGCGCGTGAGGCGCATCGGCGTGGTGCGGAGCAGTTGCGGCAGCGTCACGGTAAAACGGCGACATGGATCAAACCCTCCAGGACTGGCTGGACCGAGGATCGCCGGCGAAGGTAACCTCCTCTCCTCCTTACGCGTGCTTGTATGCCTCCTCTGTTTCGGGTAGTCGATGGCTGGAGGGGTTTCGACGGACAAGGAGCGGCAGGCCTGTTCTATGCAGGTCACGATGGCAGACTGCGGGTTTACCTGTAGTCGCGGCTTACGGGAGTATTGGTTGGGGGTTCCATCGGGTTGGACTGCACAGGGGTTGTAGGTTGTTGGGCTTGGCCATGGCGACGGGCTCCGGCAGACTGCACCGCACAGTGGCTGCCTTGATTTGGAACTGCGGGCACGCCAGGGGAAGGCGCGGGCCGCGGAGTGATGGTTGGCTGCCGGCGGTGCTCCGACGAGCAGGGGTGATGAGTTGGCCGTGAAGCTCGTTGGGTTGGGCACATGTTTGCTGCTTGCTTATACCATTTTAGTCCACATTATTTCTGATTTTTCTGCTAACTGCTCTGCATCAAAATTACTTGATAGCTTATATTTTACAAATACAACAATCAAACACTGCTTTACAACTGTATGCTTGCATTTTTGCCATCATATGTTACAGCCTTCATTAAAATGCCCTGCATTTTGCTATTATGCCAATGAATGTAATGCCACATTTGATTTTGAAACGTTTTGCATTTATCATGCCTGCTATTGCTATTTAATTCTTGATTCGGCCCTTCCCTTTTGCAGGATGACCCAATTCCTGAGGCGGGAACCCCACGATCTTCGTGGGACATGCCTTCTAGCTCTCGTTCCAGACGAGGAGACAGTTCTTCGAGGTCACAGGCCTCTAGCAGCTCGACTCCTATTATCCCTGCTGAGGGAAGCCCAAACTGAATATTAAAAGGGTATTCAAATCTGGTGTTTTCTGACAATTGCATTTTCAGGAGTCCGAAAATTTCGAGGGGCGGTTGCTGAGTGACCATCACATCTGCGAGAGTCCCGAGTTTGGGGTAATTCTTCTGCTTTGAAGCTTTATCATTATAAATTGCTTTTTGCTTTTGACTTGGCTTTAACCCTGTTTTTGACATTTCAGGAAGGGGACGCAAGCCAGATCATGCGATGCCACTAGGGTCTGATGCTTGAACATTTCCATCGTCTACCTGAGTTTCTGTAGGACTTCCTCCATCACCGGTCTCCATTTGGTGGTTTGCTACGTCCCCCCATCATCCACGGCCACTACAACTTCTTCCGAGCCTTGGTAGTAAGGTGGAGGTTCGAGACACACTCCTTCCACTTTCCCTTTGGTGAGCTGACTGTTCTGCCCGATCAGTGGGCTCTGCTGATAGGCTTTCCTTTTGGTGACGAGCCCATTATTGGTGAGACCACCCACGGTTTCCACCGTGCGCCTGCACATCTAGGCCGTGTCCCTCCTAAGCCGCCTAGGGGGAAACATATGATCACCGTGGGGTGGTTAAGAGAATGGGACAAATTCTGGCCCAACCCTGAGCCTGATAGTGAGGAAGCAGATTTTGTACTGAGGCACTTTCTGCTGGAGCTGCTGGCTTTGATCTTCTGCGATTCGTCAGCCTACTGTATCCATGCTGACTGGATTGCATATCTGACCAACCTGGAGCACCTGGATCACTATGACTGGGCCGGTGCTAGCTACACTTGGCTAATCTGCAGGCTCGACAATGTGGTCAAGCTTGGGCGTCGCTCTTATGTAGGGTTGTACCCTTTGTTGACTGTAAGTATTTGCTTCTGTTACCTTGTAAAACAAATTTCTTTTATGCTTTATACTTGAAATATTGACTTGTGCTTGTATTTACAGTACTGGATCATGGAGCACATCACCAGGGGGCATTGCTTTGGCCGCCTGCAGGACGAGCTCCTGCCCCTTCTCTGCTAGTGGGTCGAGCCTGACCACCGGGCTACTGCTGGGGTGTTTAGCTATGAGTCCTACCGGTATCTACTAGACCTGGTAGAACTCGAGGATGTAAGTCTCCTTCTGCCTTTTAACTTGGCATGCCTGTTGTATTTTCTTTGCTTACAATTTCCTGTTTCTGTAACAGGTCCACCTACGCCCATTTGCTCGATATGATGGCTTCGACTGGGCTTTCTTGAACTCTGGCCGCGTTCTGAGGGATAAACAGGTGAGATTTTATTGCATGAAGAAGTCGGCCTTCTACCTCCCTAGGCGTGTGCAACATCAGTTCTATGATGTATTCTGCATTCCTTCCCCTCCTCTTGCTGACATGGATCACCCGGCTACAACCCGTTCAGTTGCTAGAAGCCGGCATGTAGCTGCCATAGCTTCTCAGGATAGGCACGTCCTTCGAGAAGTCAACTATACTGACTATCTTGCTTGGTACAGGCGTATGGGGAAGCTGTACCTATTCGAGGAGGCCGTGCGAGATAGCCAGCGTGGGATGTGGTATGCATCCAGCTGGGCACAGGTACAGGATTTCCATTTCTGCTTTTCATTGCTATTGTGTGAACTATGACAGTTTGACATTTGCTATAATTCATAGGGCTTCGAGGAGCAATTTGGGGCATTCTATGCTGATATCTGCCGGAAAAGGGTAAATTCTTACTTTGCGATCCTACCATCTTGACTATATCTGACACCTCTGTTATTTTGCAGGAGTTGCGCTGGCGCAACATCATCAGGGTATGCTTCTCTCTTCTGGCCTTGCTGTCGCTTTAAAAATTCTTATTGCTAACATAGGTTTGCTTTTGCAGCAAGATTTTCCTGTTCAGAGAGCTAATGTAGCTAGCAGTGGGGATTTCACTATGGAGGCGTCTAAGGAGGACCGTTCAGACACTGAGGTCACCCAAGCGGTTCGCGACTCTGCTCCTCGCTCTCAGGCTGCCGCAGCTGCTCAGTGGTCCCACCGAATCACTCAATGAGGCAACAGACTCTTGGCTGAGTACTTCCAAAAGGCGGCGTCCGATGAGGAAGATTCAGAGGAAGAGTAGCCTTATTCTATAATTTTGCTGGAAATTCTGTAATAACAATGGCACTTTGTAACATTTTTCTAAAAATGTATAAGAGATCCTCTAATTCTGCGATGTACCCTTCGGGGTTTTGTATGTGCAGGTTGTATGCAAACAGACATGCCATGCAGGGTTAAACAATTAGCGCCGATTTTGGCGATGTCAACATTTTGCACAGGTGCTGCTGAAATTTCTTGTCATTCCGGGCGCCACTTAGGTGCGCCGCCTCGGTGCGCTGCATAGGTGCGTCTCCAGAAATGGCGAGTTTCGTTTCCATTTTTGCTAAAACCCTTCTTGGTCTTCTATATAAGCCTGCATCCTGCGTGAGGCAGTGCCGTCCTTTCTGAACATAACTCGATGACAGACCCTGCTTCCTCTCCTTTGCTTATTTTTTGATCTTCCTAGACATGGATTCTGCATCACGATGGTACGTGTTCTCCTGTTTTACATGTTTTCTGTTACTGCTTGCTTTTCTGTTATTTGTCTTTGCAAATCTTTGTTCTTCTACTACATGTCTTTGCAGATTTTTGTTTCCCTGCCCTCATGGCTGCAAACAATGCTTCTCGATTTTGCATATGTTTCTTGTATCATATCATGCTGGATTGCTATGCTTGTCCCATGCTTATGTCAGATTCCGTCTTTTACTGCCATATTTGCAGAGCTATCCCACCATGGTGACCCCCAGGCACTGCTCTGACACCTTGCTTGGCTGGATCGATGCTTTGACAGCCGATGACCGGAAGCAGCTCTGGATTTGGGGTATTTCTTCCTCCCTCCTAAGCATAGCAAAAGTGGAGGTTAACTGGAATTTGCTATGCGCCATGGCATGATTCTGGAAACCAGCCCTGCATGTTTTTCGCTTTGAGAAAGTGGAGATGACCCTAACTCTAGAGGAAGTTAGGCGAATCTGTGGCCTGTCCCCGTTCATGTCCTCACCAGTGTTTTACTGCCATGCCAATTATGCACACGTCGTGAGCCGGCTCACGTGCATTGCCAAAGAGGTTTGTGAGGAGAAACTCATCTACAGGGATGGTCCTACACCCATGGTGCGCTTGGATTATTTTGATTCAATCATTGGTTCCCGCTCCTCCATGGGTACTCCATGGCTGTATTGCTTTGTGCTGCGCTTTCTTGGGGAGCTGGTCTTTAGCCATGGCCGGACGACTGTGGCTATTAAGGTAGCAGAAATAGCCTGGGCGGTAGTGGTTTGCCAGATCGACTTGGCCCCTATTCTGCTTGCCGAAACCTATGTCGGCTTGGACCGAGCGTTGAGGCGCTCCCACCACTTCTATGGATGTGGCTCCCTGGTGCAGGTAAGCAGATCATTTGACAATATTTAATAGTATTTTGCTGTGCTTTCATTAATCATAATTCCATTTTTGCCAGGTTTGGTTTGTGGTCCATATGGGAATGAAAATTCTGTGCCCTCGGCCTTCCGCCTTTGAAGCTTATAGCCGCACTCATCATTCAAGGTCACTCCCAGGGGTGCATGAGCTGTGCGACAAGCTACGGAATCTTGATGCAGATTCTATGACATGGTGCATCATATCCTCTGCATCCCAGAATTTTACTGCCTTCCTTAACTCCACGGACATGCGACTCGTGGTCCTCCCTGGATTCTCTGGAGGCGTGGAGTATCATACTGTCCGAGTCCTTCGCCAGTTTGGCTTTTGCCAGGACTCCATTGAGCAAAGCCCCTGCCCAGACGGACTGAAAAAGCATGTTGCAGGCTCAAACGCGTCTACTATTGAATTGGCCCGACGAATGAGTGCTGGTATCAAGTCTTCCAGTCTTGCCATCGTCAAAGGCTCTGGCTGCACAGTTGAGTACAAGGCTGAGATAAGGGAGACGTGGCCCTTGAGCGAGATTCAGCCTAGTGGCACCAATTTTATGGAGGCTAGCAGTTCAAAGTGGCCCGAACTGATTAACGATATTTGTATTCATGATAGAGCATAATAAAATTGTTGTTGCTTTGCATTGTTTAGTGATTCTTGCAAGTCTATATCTGCTAATCAGGGTCAATTTAATTGGCATGTCACCGATTTCAAATCCCTCCATTTAAAGAAGTGACTATCATACCCTTGGTTGAATGCTTACTTGCTCAAACCACGACCCATAAGGTAGCTGACATGCCCCTGGTCGAAATATGAACAAAATGCCTTGCAAAGTAAATGCAGTTATGCTTGACTAAAATGCGCCTTAGCTAAATGCTTACATGACTCATAAGGCAGCTGACTTGCCCCTGGTCAAAATGCGAATAAAATGCCTTGCAATTATGCTTTAACTAAAAATGTGCCCTAGCTAAATGCTTATACGACTCATAAGGTAGTTGACATGCCCCTGGTCAAAATGCGAACAAAATGCAAAGAAATGTTTAATTGCTATATTGGTGCCCTCAGCGCCAAGGAAGCCTGTTTTGCTTGCTATAAGAGGTGACACTATCCTCAACTCATGTGATACTAACCTAGACACTTAGGTCTATTTATGGCTCTCCTTCAGGTTTATGGGCCTTATGCCAAAGTCTTGGGGTCCTATATCTACTTTTTTTTGAGGATTCATTTTTTCTTTTCTCCCTCATAGGCATGCAAACTGACCCTACTCCTGCTTGAAGGTAATAAACACTTATGCTGAGGGGGGTGGCTGCTATTTCCTTTGTGTTGAAGGGGTGGCTAGTCCCTTTGATCATATGGGCTTAGTAAGTGCATGCTTCGACTCCTCTCCAAGCTAAATGGTAGGAGTAAGATTGTTCACATGCCTCTCTCAGTGGAGCTCAGCTTCTATCTGTACTTCTCTCTTCTTATTTCTTTTGCGCTCCAAGGTCTTGTGTATTTTTTCTTCACTACTCACTCTCTTTCTAGACCTAGCATTTTAACTCCCTCCCGAGATATAGGTCCCATGGGAATTTGTTCATTTTGCCCATTTCTCTGAAATCTGTCTCTCACATCCTAAGCTTCTAGGGTAGTGGTGCATGAGGAAGACTTGACACATCTTTCGCAGGCAGGCTCCCAATTTTCCTCATTGGGCAATGATGATGCTATGTAAAAAGGAAAAAAAGGAATGCAGATGATTATTTATGCTATATAATGATGCATGACTCACGATGCAAGGCATCAGGACTGACCAAGTGTCACTGATAGTACTTCTTTAAGTAGGAGGCGTTGACTGGCTCTGATTGCTCTGTATGGTCCATGCCCTCAAGGATGACTACACCTCCTAACAGGGCCTCCTTGACCACAAAAGGTCCGCGCCAGTTGGGCCTAAATTTTCCCCGTGTATCTGGCAAATGAATGGCACGCAAAACCAAGTCTCCTAGCTCAAAGCGCCTCGGATAGACTTTTTTTTGATATGCTCGGGCCACTCTCTTTTGGTAGCAATGGGCATGATGCAGGGCTTGCAACCTATTCTCATCAATTAGATCTAGTTGAACATTGCGGTCCTGTACCCATTCAGCCTCCTCTAGTTCCGCCTCCTTCAAGATCCTCAACGAAGGAATCTCCACTTCGAAGGGAAGGAATGCCTCCATGCCATACACCAAAGAATAAGGTGTTGCTCCTGTGGATGTTCGGACAGATGTTCTATAAGCCCATAATGCATAGGGCAGCTACTCGTGCCAATCTTTATGAGTCTCGGCCATTTTCTTCAAGATCTTCACTAGATTCTTGTTAGCCGACTCTACTGCCCCATTCATCTGAGGTTGATAGGGGGAGGATTTGTGTTGCCTGATCTTGCAACTCTGGAGGAAATCCTCAACTCTCTTTGCTATAAAGTTAGTCCCATTGTCTGAAATGATAGCAAATGGAACCCCATATCTGGCGACAATATGGTTTTTGATGAATTTTTTTGTAACAGCTGTTGTGACTGTTTTGTAGGATGCCGCCTCGACCCATTTTGTGAAATAATCAATGGCTACCAGAATAAAACGGTGCCCATTGGATGCTGTAGGATGAATGGCCCCGATAACATCAATTCCCCAAGTAGAGAACGACCAGGGTGATGACATGCTATGCAATTGCTGTGGGGGAGCATGTATAAAATTGCCGTGTATCTGGTAGTTATGGCATCTTCTGACCAAATGGCAGCAATCCATTTCCATGGTGGACCAGAAATACCCTTGTAGCATGATTTTCTTGGCTAGGAGGACCCCATTCATGTGTGGGCTGCAGGTGCCTGCATGGACTTTCAACATTAACTCATCTGCCTCCTTTTTGTCTACGCACCTGAGGAGCATCTGGTTATAAGATCTTCTATATAACTGCTCGGCCCCGAGCACATACTTGGATGCCAACCGTGTCAGGGTCATCTTATCTGATGCAGAAATGCCAGGAGGGAAACCACCGGACTCCAAAAATGCTTTAATATCATTATACCAAGGCGGTTCAGCAGATGATGGCGCCTCTTGGATATGCATACAATGTGCTGGCTGCTCAATGCATGTGATTGAAATGTCTATAGTTTGCGCCTCTGGGAATGATAACCATGATGCAAAGGTTGCCAGGGCGTCTGCATATGCGTTTTTGGCCCATTTCATGAAGGAAAACATGACATCCTCAAATTCTTCAGTCAATTTTAGCAGGTGCTCATGGTATAAAACAAGCTTTTGGTCTTTTGTCCTCTAGTCACCATTGACTTGTGAAATAACCAGCATGGCATCGCCGAACACATGAAGCTCTTGGGCGCCTTGGTCCCTGGTTATCTGTAGGCCTAAGATGCAGGCCTCGTACTCGGCTTCATTATTGGTGCATTCAAATGTCAGCTTCCTTGCAAAGGGAATAAGCTGTCCTTGTGGCGTTGCTAAAACTGCACCGATGCCTCTTCCTCGCTTGTTGACTGCACCGTCAAAATATAGGCACCATTGCCGTTCATTTTGAGGGCCCTCTGGTTCCTTGTCACCCATTGCAAATAATATATCCTCATCTGGGAACTGGGTCTGCAAAGGCTGGTACTCTGGCAAAGGTAAGTCGGTCAAGTGGTCTGCCATGGCTTGTCCTTTTATGGACTTCTGTGTGACAAAGGTGATATCATATTGGGATAACATCACCTGCCATTTAACACATCTGCCCACCAAGGTTGGCTTCTGGAACAGGTATTTGATTGGGTCATGCCGACACAACAAGAGAACCGGATATGCCATCATATAATGCTGGAGGCGCTGTGTGGCCCACACCAGGGATAAGCAGACTTTCTCTATCGGGCTGTATTTAACCTCGCAATCATTGAACTTTTTGTTGAGGTAGTAAATAGCTCTCTCTTTACGCCTCGATTCGTCATGCTGCCCTAGAACTGCGCCCATGGAATGCTGTGTTGTGGAGAGATATAATAGCAGAGGGCACCCTGGCGTGGGAGGAACTAAAACTGGAGGCTTCACCAATAGTTGCTTTATCTTGTCAAAGGCAGCTTGACACTCCTCATTCCAAGAGGTCTGAGCATTTTTCCTTAACAGCTTGAATATGGGCTAACATATAGGCATAAGCTGTGCATGGAACCTGTTGATATATTGTAGCCTGCCTAATAAACCACGAATTTCTTTCTCAGTGGCCGGGGGAGGCATGCCAATGATAGCCTTGGCTTTGTGAGGGTCCACTTCAATCCCCCTCTGACTGATGATTAGTAGCTTTCCAGAGGATACCCCAAATACACATTTGTTGGGGTTCAAACAGAGCATATACTTCTGCAGGCGCTCATATAGTTTTCTTAGACATGTGAGATGGTCCTCGGGCTCTTTGGATTTGGCAATCATGTCGTCCACATATACTTCGACCTCTTGATGCATGAGATCGTGGAATAAAGCTATCATAGCCCTTTGATATGTTGCACCTGCATTCTTCAACCCAAATGGCATTACTTTGTAACAGAAGACTCCCCATGGAGTGATGAAGGATGTCTTCTCCATATCCTCTTCAGCCATTCTAATCTGGTTATACCCAGAAAACCCGTCCATAAAAGACAACATCTTATGTCTTGCAGTATTGTCCACTAGAATATCAATGTGAGGGAGCGGGAAATCATCTTTAGGGCTTGCCTTGTTAAGATCCCGATAATCTATGCACATGTGGACCCGTCCATCCTTTTTCGGCACTGGGACCACATTGGCGAGCCAGTCAGGATACAGTACAACCATAAGAAAGTTGACCTTGTACTGTTTCATAATCTCCTCCTTGAGCTTTAAAAGCCATTGAGGTCGCCATCTGCAGAGCTTCTGTTTAATTGGCTTGGAATTTGGAATTAGTGGCAATGTATGGACTACCACTTCGATGTCCAGCCCCACCATGTCATCATAGCTCCATGCGAAGACATCTACATATTCCTTTAGGAAAGCTATGAACTCCGCCTTCGCTTGTGGTGATAAATTGGCACTGATGCGTGTTTCTTTTACTTCCTCTGCTGTGCCAATGTTGATAAGCTCCGTCTCTTCCTCGACATGAAGATTTGGGCCTTCTGGATCATCATGAAAGGATGGAATTCGTGAGGGCTCCTCCTCATTGTCATCATCCTCCTCTTCATAGGCGATCAGCTCTGACAGAATCTCCTTTTCAAATGTCGGGTCAGTGATGTCTATTGAAAAGACTTCCTCTGATTCTACGCCCTGATGGCGTTTAAGGACCGTCTGTAGACACCCCGATTTTGAGGTAGTTCATTGATAAGGCTCCAATTGTTGCTTTGGATATGGCTGACCATTGAACCAATCCCTGAACCCACAGCAAGCCCGCAGCCCAGTTAGAAAACCAGGCCAATAGGGGAGAGCACCTAGCTAGCACACCTACCTAGAGCACCTAGCTAGCACACCTACCTAGAGCACCTACCTAGCACACCTAGCTAGCACACCAACCTAGCACATCTACCTAACACACATCCCTAGCACACATAGGTGACGCACTTATCCAGCGCACCTCCCTAGTGCACAAGGCTGCGACTGCTGGCTTTCCACCTTCCTTGGCTGTTACCTCCAGCAGCGAATGTGCCGTGGAATATTCCAGGCTCTTCGTCTGCGAGGCTCTTCTTATGCCCGTAACTCATCCCTGAGAGATCCCTATAAAAGGACCTTCATAGGCACCGTTTTGAGAAACACAAAAAGAGAGACCAAAAATCCTGAGAGTTGAGAATTCTGAGTGGAAATCCCTGCACCTAGCCATTTTCTACTCTAAAACCCGACCTCTGCACGAGCTTCTCCATCAGTCTAGCGGCTTACTATCATTCCTTGGAGTACCACCTTGAGTCCTAGAGCCTTCCAAAGCAAGAAAGGTTTTCTTATCACTGTTATCGCAAAGAAGGAGCATCGTGAGGTAGGCATTCTACCTCCCATTTTTAATTTCTCAATGGCATTTCAGAACTGAATAAAACATGCTAAAACCTTGCGTATGATTTGATTTTATTCCATGTTTATGATGTTTTTTTCATGATATCATGCTTAACTTTCTATGCCAATAATCTCCATGTTAATCTACGTTGGCATTTTTAACATGTAATCTACATATGTTGTTGTTCCATGTTGAATATTTTTACCATACATCATGTATGCTCTTGCACGTAGAAGCATGCACATTTGATCAACATTTACACATGTTTTGATTTGTTTTACCCAGATCATGCTTGTTCTTATGTATTTCACACATTTTTATGAATGAACCCATTCACTTGCCTTGGTTTCAAATACTCTGTTTTCATGGTGATTCTTGATCTTTGCACTCATAGCATGTTTCCCAGTTTTACCATGGCATAATCCTTCTAGCACTTGCATAGATTCCCCTTGTATCTTTGCTGGGTGGGTTCTGGATCAGGTCACAGTCTGATCCAGAATCCCTGGGGCGCACATCACAGTCGCACCTAACCCGTGCACCACTCTGGCGCACTCAGCAGGCGCGCCAGACTGGTCAGAGATCAGTGCACTTGCATTAGCCCCATATTTGCTTGGCTTTATCGCAGAGTTTTGAGCTTGTTTCTTCCTGACTGATTCTCTGGTTTGCCGAGATGCCACCTGCATGTTTTCAACTTTCAATCAAATAGTTTTCACTTGTTTTCTCTGCTTTGTTATTCAGCTCCAGGCTGAATCTGGTAGACTGATTGCACCCTACTCCATTGAGAGAATCATGTGTATCAGTCCATGATCTAGAGGCCTGGTTGAATCATGTTTCCTGCATCTAGTTCACATAGATTGTGATCTTGTGTGAGGCTTCAGGCCCTTGAGCTCAAGGTCATTACATTGCATTAGCATATTTTAACTCATTCAAAGCTTGCTTTCCGAGTTTTTTCCAGAATGATTCTGCTGCATGCATTTCCAGAGTGCACCCTATGATGTTTTGCTTTGCTTTGCTTTCTGTTTTTTACACCCTGCATACATTACTGGCCCACCTAGACGCACATAGGTGGCGCTCCAGACTGACGCACCAAACAGGCTCAGTGTCCTGTTTTCAGTAGCACACAACATGTTTTTTTCATCTGTTTGCTTGCTTTCTCGACCCGACTTGCTCCTGGGTTTCCATCTGATTTTCTTCCTGGTTGCATTAGGAAGGCACATCTCTGTTTTCAGTAGTTTTCCTGCATCTTAGCTTGCATTTAGGCATATAGTAAGCAATGATGAGAAATCACTCAAAATGATACAACTTTGATTATGTTTATGCAATATCTTTGCATTACGCACTTGACCCGAAATAAAGAGTGATACTACTGAGCATTAAGACACCCCCCCTGCACATCATGCACCTACTAGCACAAGGCACTAAGCATAGCATGACATATCGCCCTCGGGCGTACAGCAAGAGGCTGAAAAGTCGACATTTCATTTGCAAAAGAGAAATCATTAGAAGACTGATTCGTCGGGCGTGCGAGGGTGCCTAACACCTTCCTCGCATGTAATAGGGATCCTTACCTGCATTTCTGGTTTTGCACAACCCCTTTTATTTTGTTTGCATGATTCTTCATGTGATTTATGGTTTTCCTCGTCTTCCATAATAGATTAGGTGGCGACTCCTGCATTTTTGCATTTTCCCCTTTTCTTTTTGCCGTGGCTTTGCCGCTCCTTTGGCACACACACCACCTATCCGTGTGGGCCACCCCCGTCGGCATGGTTACACTGTCACAGTGACCTTTGTGTTTTTGTGCCAACATTGCAAAGCTGGTCGTGCTTCCCCGTCTAGATGATCTGAGGAGCTAAAAGTTTCTGCCTCCGATGTGGATGCCTCTTTATTCGTGTCTCTGCTAACTGTACAAAATTTTGTTTGCTGGCGGCTACTCTGCTGTAGACTGGTGGGGCCGCCATCTGTCCCACTCGTGCTTGCTTCATGATTCTGATCCTCACCCTCAAGGTGAGGCCTATATTGCCAATACCAACTAGACCCGCCTCCTGGCTGACAGGAGATTAACTCCAATGGTCTAGTATTCCTCTCATTTGTTTCCTGCAGGACCATAATTGAAGCCTGGTCCTGGGGTGGTACTGGTAAGTCTACTGATGATGTTGTAGCAATCGCTTTGCCTTTCCTCCTGCGGTCATGCTCTGCTATATCATCTTCGAGCACGTCTAGCTGCTCTTGAAATAACAGGTCCAGATCCCCGATATCATCATCTGAGTCTATCTCTTGGACCAGAGTCTGAGCTACTGATTGCTTTGCCTGCTCTCTGCTCTACATGATACCCTGGCATATGCTCTACTGTTCTAGGTGGCTGTTATTTTGATATGAACCCTCTAGGCAGATCCAGGCTGGTGATGCTGACATTGTATTGGAACTGTGGTTCGGATCCATGATGCCAGCGCTAACAAAGTTGGATAAATCTTGTGAAATAACAATCCTGGAAGACTTACCCCGGCGCTGCGATCGCTTCTTTTGACTGCCTTGCTCGTAACCCAAACCGTCTTTCTCAACCCATTCTTCGACTTCGATCGTCTCGACGATTCCCTCACCATAAAGCCCAAGAGGTGATCCTTTCTCATATCCCCATTTGCGACATAGGTTGTCGATCATCAAGTGGGGGTTGCCAAAAGTGGCCAAATGCCGACAAGCTCTGATGGCGGAATGAAATTAACCGGTTCAAACCGATTAACCTGGAAGAGAACATCAGTAGGCTTAGGTTCGAAGTGCACAGTCTACGGGGTTAGAGCTGAGACAGATTCAACCTTCTCCATGTTTTCTGCCAGGACAACAACGACGTTGTCATCCCAATAGAACTTAATCATGCGATGGAGGGTTGAAGGAATGATTTGATGCTTATGAAGCCAAGGGCGTCCAAGCAAGAGATTAAAAGAAGGTTCAATATCAACGACGTAGAACTCCACGTCGAAGCGAGCAGGGCCAATGGTCAAGGGAATGATGAGAATCCCAAGTGCATCATGATGCGTATTATCAAACGCTGTCATCCCTTTCACAGCTGGTATAACGTCCTCGGCCTTGAATCCGAGTGCATTTGCTGTGCGCAAAGGGCAGACATTAAGGCCTACTCCATTTTCCACCAGTGTGAGGGGGATGCAAAAACTTTGATACTACGCAGTGATGAACAAGGGGGAATTGTGGTTGGTGCCAGAAGGAGGTAGCTCTTGGCTGGAGAAGGAGATGACTTGAGGTGCAGCGATCATTCCTACCATGTTCTCTAGGGTAGCAGGCTCTATAGACTGGGATACATGGGCTGCCTGAAAGACCCTAAGGAAAGCTTCCCTATGCTCGGCCGACGTATGGATTAGGTCCCAAATGGAAATATCGGCTCTAACCTTCTTTAGCTGGCCAGTGATGTCAGCTGAAGGTTGGCTGCTACTGGTAGGATAGGACGGTGCTACTCTAGGCCTAGGCGGTTGAGGAGAATGTGCCTGGGAATGGGTAGGGGTTACTGCTATAGGTGCTGGTGGCCTAGATGACTGGGCCCACAACTGGTTAGGGACTTGGGTTAAGGGGTTAGGCCTGGTGGCTGGGGGTTTGTATACTCTACCCGACCGCGTCACCTCTGCACACATTCCTGTGGCATAATTGTGAGGAACACGATGCATGTCGTGGGTCAGAGTAACAACAAATGGGGGACGGGCTGCTAACTGTACAGGTGAGGTTGAAGGATTAGGCTGAGTAGGGGTATTTACCTGGGGGCGCTGGTAGTACTGCTGAGGGTATTGGTGGATCCGAGGGCGTGCTGGCTGTGTTGGTCTGGATTGGGGCCAGGCTGCTAAGTAAACTGGAGCTGGAGGCTGGGGATGAGCTACAGGTGGCACCTCAGGGTTCTCCGACTCAACAGTGGGACGAATCACAGAAATAGATTCCTCGGCATTATTGAGGAAGGAATGATATAGACGGTGGGGAAAAGGAGAAGATACATCATGAATCAAAGCAGTGAGACAGATAGGAGAATGAACTGACCCAGAAGGAATAGAAGAAACAAAATTAACTCCTGAGGAACCTGGCGCTCCAGGAGGTAGATGCTGCAGCAAGGGCTGACTAACTATGCTGGGGTGTGCTGGCTGTGCCTGCAGTGCTGGCTGTGCCTGCAGTGCTGGCTGTGCCTGCAGTGCTGGGTGTGCTGCTAGGGGATGTGCTGGGGTGGCTGCCTGGGTGTCAATTACAATGACCTTCTGGTCAATCAAATCCTGGATAGCGTCCCTGAGTGTGAGACAATTGTCCGTCGTGTGGCCAGCCACACGGTGTAAATTGCAGAACGCATTGGCATTGTACCAGGCTGGTAGCAGATTAGGCGGAGGGCGTACCTCCGGTAACCTCAGCAAGATGCGACTTTAGGGAATACCATGCTTAACGGCTCCACTAAAGGGGTATAGTGGCGTCGGTCACGTCGTTGTCGCTTCGGCTGCGGATGTGCCAATGGTGAGCACGTCCTAGCCGATGGGTTGGGATACACTGGTGTGGCAGTGGGGGTGATATGCGATGCATGCTGTGCTCTAGGTGTAGGTGTGGGTGCATAAACTACTTGGTGCTGTGGGGGCTAGCGGACATCTGCTGGAGCAGCAGGGGATCTAATGTAAGAGACGGTATTTTTGGAGGAATACCGCCTCCTCGGTGGATTGGTGTTGGGGTTGTTGTTATTGCTGCTGCTAGGGCCACTATGTGAGGAAGTGGCCTGATTGGCAAATGCAGAGAGTGCCGGAAAACTGCCGCCGCACAGTGAACTCTCAACTCGGGTGCTCGCCCGAAGCAGTGCAGAAAAGGTGGTGACAGGCTGAATGCTAAGCAGAGCCCCGATCGCTGGCTTTGCTCCCCGGATCACTATCTCAATAGACTCCTCGTCAGAGAGTCTATCCTTGACTTGTGAAGCCAAAGAGCGCCAACGTCCAAGATACTCCCTAAATGCTTCTTGGGGTCTCTGCCTAAGAGCGACTAGGTCCTCCCGCTTGGGGACTAAGTCGAGGTTAAAGGAATATTGTTCCAGGAATGCCTGTGTAA
>JAMKQA010006314.1:0-32335 GCA_024699735.1 Posidonia australis | reverse complement strand
AAGTAAAGAATTTGGAGGGATTAGAAGTAAAGAAAATTTGATGTTGCTGGCTCAGCTACTGTTGCGTGGAGACTGGAGTCTGGAGAGCAGAAGACCGGGCAGAATCCAAAGCCAAAGCAAAATCTTCATTTGAAAATCTTCTTTTGAGAATTAGCAAAATTTTGTAGAGAAGAGTTGAGAATTTTGTAGAGGAGAGTTGAGAGAGTTGTGAAAAAAATGAAAGGTATGAGTCCTATTTATAACTTAAATTTAAAGATAAAAAAAAGAAAAAGAAAGTGGTTGTTGCAAATGCAACGGCTATAATTTTAAAAGTAGCCGTTGGCTACAATGTTTTAAAAGATAATGGTTCATTGGACCGTTGCTTGTTTTTTATATATATATATATTAGTTATTGTTACGGGTCTGGCCCATTATAGTTTTTTTTTGTTTTTTTTTTTACGTTTTTTTGGACGGACTGGGTTGGTCCGGTCCGTTAGTGTTTTTTTTTTGTTTTTTTTTTTTACGTTTTTTTGACGGACCGGGTTGGCCCGGTCCTTTAGTGCTTTTTTTTTGTTTACGTTTTTTTTGACGGATCGGATTGGCCCGGTCCGTTACATTTTTTTTTATTTTTTTTTTTATGTTTTTTTTTATCAGGTTGACCAGGTACGTTTGTGTTTTTTTGTTGTTTTTTTTTTTACGTTTTTTTTGACAGACCGGGTTGGTCTGGTCCGTTATAATTTTTTTTTTTTACGTTTTTTTTTGACAGATCATTGGTTCAGTCCGTTACTTCTTTTTTTTACGTTTTTTTTGACTGGTTCAGTCAATTATTATTATTTTTTTAAATTTCTCGTTACTGTTCGCGGATCGGTCTGGCCTGATCCGGTTTCGTGGGTCAAATTAGACCTACTACGCGGACTTTGGCAAGCCTATCCGTTCGACCCGCGGCCCGTGACAGACCTGACCTGACCCAACCCACGTCAGATTTTTCCAGACCCGGACTGGACCGAGCCGGCCTGGGCCGGCCGACCTGGTCGATTTCCATGTCTACCTTCGTCCCTACGGAGACCACACCTGTTCTGTTCTGTTCTGTTCTGTTCCTCAAGAGCAGAGCCATGGCGAACCCTAGAAGAACCACCACTCTCCACTCGATCCCCACCAACCCGTCACTGAGCCCCGACCAGAACCCATCGCCGGCATTCACCTCGCTCCTCTCCTCCCTCACGCTGTTCCTGAAGCGCCCACACGCCTTCCCCTTCCTTCTCTCCATCTTCGTCCTCCTCACCTGGGTCTCCCTCCGGTTCCAGCAGAACTCGCGCTTCGCTTCCTCCGCCATCCGGCAAACGCCTCCCTTCTTTGGTCTGACCACTGCCGGGAGGCAGGGCGCGTTGGAGCGTGACGTGGGCGCTAATTTGGTGAGGTTCAGCTCTGTGGAGTTTCCTTCTAAGATATTCAAGGACAAGAGGGGTTGGCTTCTTAACCCTGTCGCTGCTGCGCTGGGAGCTGGCATCTCTGGTACGTTCCCCGCTTCATTTGTTCTGCTTCCTTGTTTATTGTTGTTAATTATTAAGGAACGCCTTAATGCCCACGTCATGAAAAATAGAGCTGCAATCAAGTTGAAGATTGTGTTTTGCTTTGTGGATATTTCTCCGCATCTCTTGTCTGGCTTCACATGCCGGTACAATTGGGTTGAAAATTGAGTTTTGCTATTTTAACTTATTTTGTATCTTAGATCTTACTTATGGGACTGCAAAGATGATCAAGCGATCTCTGTGATGGGATTCTTCAGAATCTCCCTTAACATGTCATTGGATGTACTCAATCTAGTATGACATATGTTTGAGTGTTTCTTTTAGGATGTAATGTTGGGGGATTGGGTTTTTTCTTTTGTCTCAGTGGGCTTATAAGTTATACTTGATGGATGATGTAACTAAGGGGTTTTGGGAAATTTTTGTTTCTCTTATATGTATGGCATGTGACAAAGCTTGTAATAGGAATAAACAATAGGAGAAAAGAAAGAGGGAAATTCCACAAAATAAGTTGAGTGTAAACAGTACTCCTACCCTTCAAGGACAAGACTGTAAGAGAGTTAGCTTAGTACTGATAAAAAATGCTACTATTATGGGTCAAAGTTGTTGCATGTTTGTTGGAACTTATGGGACAAGAACACAATGGAAGAATCTTTATTGGATGCCTTGACCATAAACAACTTACATAAAGGACCAAAATTCGGCTTGGAGACTGTGTAACACTTAAGAAAACTCAACAAAAAACCCTCCTAATGTGGAGTGCATTGGATGTGTATGTGATGGTATCTAGATTTTAGCATGTAAAAATATATTTCCATGTGAAGAAACAGAAGAAAAAATGAAGGGAAAAACCATGTGTTGAAGCGAGAAATGAAGTTACAGTCTTCAATATGCATTCTACCCTTCTGCTGAGATGAGATTCACTGGTCGTGTGCTTTTCAAGATACCATTGCTCCATTTTTTGATGCAACATTGGGATATGCAAGACGTCAAAATTGAACTAGATATCACTCAATGTCTAAACCTTATCACTCAATGTTATTTCAAAAGAAAAGTTGAACACAAACACCACAAATGGATCTCAACTAGAAATAAATATTTTATCAGACTTGGAAGATTGCATAGATAAGAGCGGAAGGTGGAAGGAGAACTTCTATTCGATTTGGAGAAGTATAAAACATGACTCAACATCTATGTTATGATTGGATAGGTAGTTTGACATGTTTCTCTCTCTTTCTTTTGTTACATAGAAAACAATAAACATGCATATTCAAGTGGAAAGAAAATCTCTCTTCTCAAGTACATCCCACATTCTTACAAAAGTTGTTCGTAAAATTGTGATACAAGTCAAATGAATTGATATCCCTTATGGTCTTACCAAATTTACAATTTATTTAAAAAACTGAAATGTATTCAAACAAAATGAATAAAAATATTTTGCAAATGAAATTATTATACAGTTTTTCAATTAAGCTTTTATTAACTCTGAATTTTTAAAACCAATTTCTAACAATCCCCCGAAAATTGTTGAGTTCAAAGTTTTTTTTTTTTGAAATAATATTGAGTGACATGGAATTGAATAGATTGAGTCCCTCTTGCTAGCATCGAGTGGATGACTAGAATGTGTCTGTGGAAGGGGCATTATCTGTTTA
The DNA here is from genome assembly GCA_024699735.1 of Posidonia australis. Classification (NCBI taxonomy): domain Eukaryota; kingdom Viridiplantae; phylum Streptophyta; class Magnoliopsida; order Alismatales; family Posidoniaceae; genus Posidonia; species Posidonia australis. The sequence continues at coordinate 29,178 of JAMKQA010006314.1, read as the reverse complement.
GAAGATAGTGACTTCATTTCTTGCTTGCACCAGGCTCTCTCCCTAATTCTTATTGTTTTTGTATTACACTTAATTTTGCATGCTTTATTATAGACCTAATTACATACTTAACTAGTAGAGTAGGCCATGATGATTAAACATTTTAGGCTGCCCATTTGCTGAAAATTGTAGGAAAAAATATGGAATAGAAGATTATTTCTTGATCCCCTTGAGGATGAACTAGCCATATTAAAGAGCTTGCAGAGGTTTAACTGGACTTGGAAGCTGCTGAGCGTAACTAATGTTAAAAACGATTTTTTTTCCTCTTGAATGGAATATGAACCCATAATAGCTATGAGATTGTAACCTTGAATTTCCTTTAATGAAGGCTCACTAAAATAAGAAGTATCCTTCACTGTTATTGTGGCAGCCGCCTAGGTGGTGCCATTAAAGGTTAAGGCACCCAAATGCCTTGGGTTAAATTAGCCTAATGACAATTATTTAGTTTTTCATTATGAAACATTGATAACTATTATATAGTTTTTCTTAATTATTGTTATTTGTTGTTGACTATTTGACGTATTATTCTTAAGATTGTTATTGTTATTGACTTAGTTATTGTTATTTTTTATTGACTTATTGTTTTTGTTGAGATTGTTATTAATTTGGAGAATAATTAAGGTTTTATTTATAGTTAGATTGTTATTGTTAATTTTGGAAATTGATATATCAATTTATTAATGCATTATGAATTCTGAATATCTTTATAAACATATTTTTAAAAATATGAAAAACGTGTAAATATTGTATTTTTTATTATTACCACCTAGGCATCCAAGCACCTTGGCTCATCGCCATGGTGCCTTAGCGCCATGATAAGTATGGTATCCTTGCATCTCTGTTCAACAATTTTCTGGAACATTGCTTAAGCTTTGCGGGAAATGCAAATACATCGTACAAAGACCATAGGCCCTCCAACCACCATGTGTGGTATGTGTAACAAGGATGGATAATATTCATATTAATTACAACCGAGATGACAAGGAAACTTCCTAGGATAATTTTAAAAAAACAACAACCTGAATTTTCTGGTCCCTGATGCTTGCAAAATTTCTAGAGAAATGTAATTGATATTTATATGGTTGACTACTTGGTCTAGCTTATATCTAATTGCTCACAACACTTCCTAGTTCAAACTTTCATTAAACTTCATCTAGGTTGTGGAGAAACATGACTCTTGCGACATGGGCCTTTATTTTCGAAGTTTAAGTTTCATTCTTTTCACATGAAGCCCTGCAATTATCCTGTGCCCAGATCTTGAACTTGTAGATCTTATTTTTTTGTTGGACATCAATTGTAGTATTGGATTATCGCTCTTTTGTGGTCTATTTGGTTTCCAGATCCATCTATCTAGGAATCTTGTGTACAGGAGGAGCACAATCCTGTGTTTCAGTGCATGTGGGTGAAATCCGACCTGGTGGAGTGAGGGGGAATCATCGGCATCATACCTGCAATGAGACATTTATCATTTGGGGCGCAGAGACAAAATTTAGGGCATGTTTTCATTTCTCCTGTTAATCTGACATTTAAGACGTATCTTTTTTGTGTATGAAAAATTCTATTAGTCCTATAATAATACTAATTTCATGTCATCTATGCTCACCACAGCTAGAAAATCCTAGTGTGAAGGGAAAGGGTTATTCAGAAGCTACGGTTGGTGTTGATGAAGTAGCTGTTGCTGCAAGTCCAAGTGGAACCGCTCATGCTCTAATCAATGTAGATCCTATGCGAACTACCTTGTTCCTGGGTTGCCAGGACTGTATACCCAATTACAACACCTCAGCTACTGATTTTAAAACATGGAATGATCTTTGACATCCATTGTTTGTTTATCAGAGGCCACAGGTAAGAGATCCAACAGGTGTATATGCTGCAGATCCTTCTCTCTTGATATTGCAGTGATTGTTCATAATTCCTTGATCCCCTTTTATCTTGCACGGTTACGTATGCAGATGATTTGCTTATTGAAGCATATTTCCTCATAACCATGTATTTATTTTCGATGTAGTTCACTTAGCAGTTTGTATATAAGCTATGGATGTTTTTTGTTTGTTTGTTTCTGTGTCTTACAGTAGCCTTTCCATGCTAGATCTTGGACAAGCATATGTGACAAATCGGGTTGTGGTGGCATGAACCTCCTTCAGGTCTTCACCCATAGATAGACTACTGCTCTGTTCTATGCAGTTCTGCTTTGATCGCATATGCTCATGTTCATGTTCTGATGTTCGTTAATTGTATTTGGGTGTTCTTTCCCCTCTAGTCATTGCGAACATGCCTATAACATACTAACCTGATGTTGGCTATTGAATTGAATTCTTGCATATGATTTCTATATTTTGACTCCAACCATATTTTTGCTATCAAATAATTTGTCCTGAGCGTGGGCATATGGTTAATTGTTCCAAGAAGGGGAGTTCTGTGCGTTGTGCCCGCCAAGCCTCATGACCTCCCTTGTACTAAATTTCGGCTCGTTGTATGCTTGTTGTATGTGCAGGCTTGCTTAAGCTAGCCATAAGCCACAATTGAACGTGCATCTCCCTGCATACAAATGCGGGTTATCAATGGGTTTGGTTAAGTTGACGACCTCACCCAGTCACCCCCATCCTGAACCCTTGTTCCCTACGTGGTCAAGTAGATTTCAGATAAGCTGTATAAGTACTCGCTTTACTTATCAAATAATAATCCATGCTTGAGTTTTTTAGGGGGAAAATATATCTATACTATTCAAAATAACCAATAGTATGCAAACATCATCGAGATTTTGAAAATATCATGAATACCATTTGTTTTTTTTGGCTTACGCATGTCATCATTGTCAAATGCTTGATTAAATTTCACCAATTATGAGTTAAAAGTCAGTTCAATATTTGTAAATGACTAATATTTGTGAATGAGAAGATGGAGGGTTGAACTGGGTAATTTCTTTAAAAATTAATGATGTTTGACAATATTCTGTTAATTTTGACTAGAAAACTAACAGAATTAGGTATAAAAAAGCAGGATCGATTGGCATCCATGATAGTTTCAAAATCTCGATGGCATTCTTATAATAAGAAATATTTGCACGGTATAGGTGTATGTCCTTCATTTTTTTTATCATGCATGTAATGGATATGGGACCTTTTGAATGTTTTTCTGGAAATGAGTTTTAATATATATGACAGTCATATTAAACATTGCTCATGAGATGCAAACTTAAGAAGAAAATATTACAGTAATAAGATTGTAATATATATGATGTTCGTAGGAGTCGAACTCTTAACTTATCATACAACCAGAGAGTGTTTTCACCACTAGACTCTTTGAATGTTACTAATGTTAAAATAGAAGTCAATTTTATAGACAGGCGTATCTGTCTTGAAAGAACTAGTAAATCGAGGGTGAAAAGCAGTACAGCATCAAAATTGAAGTCAATTGCTACAATAAAGTCGGTACGTCATAATTTGTCGACACGAAGAAGCAGACGGGTAGCTAATCTGCTGCTGAGGGACAAAAGGACTCTTCTTGCACTGCTTTGCTTCACTTGTCAGTAAATTGGCAGTCCGGTGAGGGAGAATAATCAAATCTGCCGTGAAAGCAAAGCTGAGTTCTTTTCTTGTGTTGAGAGAGTCTTTACACAGGAGTCAATGGACAGTGATACAATAAGCCCAGTTCGTTTCAGTTTGAGATTTTAAATTACAATTTGCTTTAGGCTCCAAAAGTGGCTTAAGTGTTTTTTTTTTTGGTCTTTATCCGTCTTTAATTTGTATTGTATCATTGCATACCAACACCTTACATATTAGCTATTGAGGGGGGTCCCGTCTAGGGGGGTCGGGTTCAAGATCATGGAGGTTGGGTACAGATCTGCCTCCCAGATTTGTCTCTCCTAGATTTGCAAGGTGATCGACAAGAGAGAAAAAGGGTCAGATCTGCCTCTCCCAAATCTGCCTCTTCCTTCGTGCTATGCCTCTCCTCCGAGCTGCAAGGAACAGAATATGGCTCCTTCCTCTCTCAGATCTGCCTCTTGCAGATCTGTCTCTCCCTCCTTCTCTCCTCAGTCCGACTAGATTACGCCTTCTTGTAGATTTACGCCTATTCGTTGGGACTTTCCTCTCCTTCGCTTCCTCTCCGTCTGAGCATAGTCTCATCGACTTGCTTACTTGCAGATGGGATCGGCCTTTTGCCGACGTTGGTCTTCTCTCGTCAGGTATACTACTAGAAGGTATAACTTCTGCTAAAACACTTTCTTACCCCTTCCTTTGCATATAGATCTGGAATTTGTTGGCATTTTATGGCATTTATTGGCATATATTGAGCTTTACGGTGAAATTTTTCTCTAATCAACTGTTCTAGGGTTAGGGTATTTGTTTGCCTGAATCCGAACACTCTGATTGTGATATGGAGGATGAAATTATAGTTTCTTTTCTACTGAAAATTTTCTTTGGTTCTTGATTATACTGGTGGGTCTTAAACTATGATTTATCTCTAGCGGATGGTGTTTCTGTTCCGACGACTCCATCTCAGGTTCGTCGGTCCACCGAAGAAGAGATATTGTGGCCTTTCGAATTTGAAAAAATGAGGTTCTGCACTCCATTTCGTCTTTTCAGCAGAACAAGGATATGAAAATTGACCCTATGGCTACAAATATTGACCAGCAAGATTGGGAACTAAATACATCTACTCCTGCTCTTTTGGATGACAATCCTCTGTTATGGCTAACGTCTTGTTGGTAGATGGAATTTCCTTTATTTTCAGGCTTCTTTCTGCTTACTGCATTTTAGACATCTTGTTCCTAAATTGTTGGAACTAAGCTTTTGTAATATTTTGTGAACTCTGGACTCCTGATTTCTTTGGAATTTTTTCCTTGGGATACATATCTAATACTACTTACCATTGCCAAAAAACATATTAGCTATTGAGTGATGGAAAGTATAATTGCTTTATTACTGGTCGTTACCATTTTTCTTCTTTTTGGAAGGGTCATGACTGGGAAGTCAGGACTTATGAGCGACGATCATGATTTATGCGACGGCTCCGTCTGGAATCCTTTTCTTTTGAAAATTCCCAGGACTAATTCTTGTCAAATTTCACGTGATATGAACCCCAAAGAGAGTGCATAATTCAATAATTTGAATACCTAAAATATCTATGAATGAAGAATCAAGTCAATGGTCCAAGACTTGTAGTTTTTATGATCTAACTTGCATGAAATCATTGGTTAATCGACACTAGATACCATGTTTCTTGAGATGCAATTTTCAAGATCACTAGATTTTTGAATCTTAAATATAATGAAAGATGTATCCACCGCTTGGTTTTCTCATTTGACGGATGGATTTTGATATACAACATCAAATCTATTATTCATAAGTTTTACTTTTTATTTGAAGATTTTTATCTACTTGTGGTTCTTATCATTGAAATTTTAAAATAAGTTGATTTTTGATAGGATGAATTTATAGATAAAATATAAAGATCATATTTGATATCATTCATATATTATAAAAATGACCTGAAAACTCACTTCACATCAAGTGTGCCACTCCACTCATTCTATTGTTTCCCAAAAAAAACATTGAGACGTATGGTGGATACATTGTTTCTTTTTGCACGATGTCCCCCAAACGGGAGAGTGAAAACCAAAAGAAACATTCAACATTTCTTCCACGCAAAACCATGCACACGAAAGATATCAAATGCCAACCTAGAAGAAATTAAAGGACCCATATCAAATTAATGCCGACAACACACAAAATCTATATATATAACGCCACATTCTCTGAGGAGCTCCGCAGAACCAGTCAGAGCAATTTCTTGCTCTTCAAACAGTACTGACTTTAGTTTCCTGAACAGAAGAAGAGATTAGATCAATGGAGAAAGGGAAGAGGTTGGCAACACTTGTGGGGTGTAATTACTTCAATACCAAGCATGAGCTGCACGGTTGCATCAACGATGTCCATGCGATGCGCCGGTCACTTGTCACCCGCTTCGGGTTTGCTCCGGTGGACGTCGCGGTCCTCACCGACGAGGTCGGCTCGGCAGCCGTGCCGACCGGTGAGAACATCAAGCGGACCCTCAGTCAAATGATCGATCGCGCTACCGGCGCCGGCGACGTCTTGTTCTTCCATTACAGTGGGCATGGCACGACGGTTCCATCCGTGAAGCCACATCATGGGCCAGGACGTGACGAGGCTATCGTTCCCACTGATTTCAATCTCATTACCGGTAAAATGAGACGGGTATTTCTTTTTAAATAAAATGATTACTTAATGACGTCCCAAAATTTGAGAGGAAATACCATTTTAATGTCAAATATTTCAAAAGTATCGTAATGATATTCGAAGATCTACATAATGATATGAATTCTTAATAACATTGTTAATTTTTACACTTGAATGACCATTATATCTTTAAATGTATGATTTCTTTATTATAAGCTAAGTTAGAGGGTTTTTTTAACCTTTAGTAATTTATGATTTTTTACTAATAGTAATTTAGAGTTTTATTATTATTAGTAATTGCAACTCTATTGCTATTAATGTTAGACATTATTTTTCACATGAAATCTTGACACCATTATTTGATATTTGGAAGGGAAGGGAAGAAGGACATTGTTCTAAATCTTGAGACAATATTAGGATACTTTCGAAACCTTTAGCATCAAAATGGTATTTAATTCGTTCAAATCTTAGGACACTATTAAATAATTTGGCTAAAAAAAAGTTTGTAAAAAAGTCATCATTCCTTTGATGCATTTTAGGATTGTATTAGCATAGAACACTCAACAAATTGGTGGTATCCATGATGCATGCAGACGTAGACTTCAGACAGCTAGTGAACCGTCTACCGGCGGGCGCAAGCCTCACCATCATCTCAGACTCGTGCCATAGCGGTGGCCTTATCGACAAGGAGAAAGAGCAAATCGGCCCCTCCACCTATGCACCGACCCGCAGCCGCACCTCCAGTTCTAAGACTATCCCATTCGATTCCGTCCACGCTCATCTAGCCACCCTTTCCGGCTTGAACTCCCCTCGCGTTGGCGACCACCTGACAGGTCTCTTCGGCGACAAGGCCAGCCTCAAGTACACAACGGGTACCCGGAGCCTCGGCGAGCCCGTCTCACCGGACAACGGGATCTTGCTGAGCGGGTGTCAGGTGAACGAGACGTCGGCAGATGTGTGCACCGGCGAAGTAGCCGGCGCTTATGGGGCATTTAGCTACGCAATCCAGATGGTGCTGGAGGTGGAGAGGGGCCCGATCAGCAACCGAGAGCTGGTGACTTGTGTAAGGTCTGTGCTGCACAGCCATGGTTATGTGCAGCACCCTTGCTTATACTGCAGCGACAAGAACGCCGACGCTCCGTTCCTGTGGCAGCCGGAGGACTTGCAGAACATGAAGAAGCAGGAGAAGAACACGCTACATTCTAGCATATGAGAGATGGGCTAATGCTTGGTTAATTGGCTTCTAATTGACAGGTTCTCGCTGTGATCGATGTAATAGCCATAGGAAAGTCGAGTGTTTGCCTTCGTACTTAACAAGTACCTGCTGGTTGTAATTTGTAATTGTGGTGGATTAATTATTGTACATGTCAGTAAAGATGAATGAACTCATGCTGGTGTAATCATTTACATGTCCTTGAGGAGACAAAATTGCCGTTGTTAATCAACAGTGAATGGAAATTGGTAAGTCACGCTCACACAGATGATGTCCACACGTGCAGTGACATTGTATGTGCTATATATATGTACATATATATATATATATAAACTAAAATCTGAAAGGAAATCGTTCGTGGGTCTTCCTAACTTTATGTGTCTTCAGCACCACTCTATCGATGGCACATGAGGCCGCTCCAAAAAAAAGCCGGAGACATTGCTCCTCCTTTCTTGCCCCCACTCAACTTCTTTTCTCTTCTCTTTTCTTTTCTGTCAGTGGAGTAATTAATGGTAGTGCCCACTTGAATAATACATGTCTCCTCCAGCGTTGCAGCAGCAGCAGCAGCAGCTACCTGTCTTCTTCTTCAGCCTCCATCCAAACCTCATTTGTTTCATTGTATGCTCTCCACCAACAGGATTTCACAGCACCCAAGAAAGCCAATATTCCATGCAGAAAAGGAAATCAATCCCTGGAGCTCTTTAATCACATGCACTTGTTGTACATTAATTAATAAAGTCGCTATTTACGTACATTGCCAAGGAAAATCAGCAGAACATAAGAAAAAAAAAAGGGTAACATAGACATTTCGAAGATAGAGAGCGAGAACAATAGAAACAGAGCTGGCAAACATACACGGGCATACACTTACCGAGCTGGTACATATGAAGATCACCAGATCAGAGATTTGTCATTCTACCTACTTGAAATCTTAAACAGGGAAAAAAAAAACAAAAAACAAATCGAACCGTTCGATCGTCTGCACTGAAAGGATTGGCAGCAACTATTATATTACAAATAGAGTAATTTTTATGTAAATCTTTCATTTTCACATTATTGCAAATCGAACCTCCCTTTTAAAAGATATTCTAAACACCATTCTATTTGACATGTATTTGAAATCCCGCCCTCCCTCGAGTTCACTTCTCTTTGAGTCTTAGTCCTTGAAGTAATATCGTTGGTTCAGGACTACTACTCTATCACTACTTTTAATCAAGTCATCCCTTGTATTAATTATAAAATAAGGTTGCAAAATGGTGAATTATTCTTTTCAAATCCCTTTGTTACTTTTCAACCATGGTTAGATTTTAAAATAACGGTTGACCTACGGTCAAGTGATGCCAGAGGGATTTAAAATAAACGTCAAATAGAAAGAGAGTTTAAAAATATTTCTTAAAAAGGAGAGGTAGATTTATAATAAAGTGAAAATATAAGCGTTTATACAAAAATTACTCTTACTAATATATCTCTGGTGGTTCCTCACTTTCTCGTGTTTCAGCTTCATTTTCTTTTGCAGGACGAGATCGGTCTTTTTGGATTACATCTATAGATGCATGCTTTAATATTTCTAGTCTCCTGCTTCTTATGCTCCACTTTTGACCTTCTCTTCTCAGACCCCCATAAGTATCACACCTCAGAAGTTAGAAATGCACACAGAGAGTAGAATAAGAGAAGTCGATTGAGCTTAGAGTAGTGAGAGATGAAAGGCGCATTGACATCTCCATCCTTTCGAGAGAATAAGGCAGATCAGAAGAACCACCCGACCAAGAAGATCGGGTGCATGCCCGGAATCTTCTTCTTCTTCCACCGCCACAACCACCATCACTCCCGCAAGCGCATCTCTTCTGGTCCATTACCTTCTAATTAGTCGATCGCACGCTTCATCATCATCATCGTTTGCTGCTGCTTCTTCTTCTTCTTCAATTATTTTTATTCCAACTAACATTGACAAAATCTGCAGCTAAGAAGGCGGAGAAGGATATTGCTGATCCGGTGCCATGCGCCAGCACGACGAAGACGGCAACCTCGAACCCCGGGGAGAAGAGGGTGGCGTTGAAACGAGCTGGGTCGCCGGACATTGCCCGTTCCATAGGCGGTGAACTACGAAACATCTCTTGTGATGTGCCAAGAAGCCCCACTCTGCCGGCGGAGATCCGGAGGATGAATTTCGCGGTGGTAGATGGAGAGTCCTCCCCCAAGACTCCCCGTAAGCCTCCTGCTCTAGTGGCCCGCCTGATGGGACTGGATGACATCCCGGTGAGCTCTCCGGCTTCTGCTGCTGAGAAGAGAAGGAAGTTGCTTGGAGCGCTGGAGAAGTGCGACGAGGATCTCAAGGCTTTGAAGCGGATCATCGATGCGGTGAGGCTTGCGGAGAGTGGCAAGTTGTTGCTCGCCGGAGCGACGGAATCGGCAGAATGGGTTAATGGTCCTCCGTGCTTGGAGAAGAAAGGGTGCTCGGAGCAGGACCTGAGCCCGGTTTCTGTAATTAACGGTCCGTCGAGCCCCAGACATCCACAGCCTCCGGAATTTGGACAAGGTATTATATCAATTTCTCTCTTGTATCATGTATTTTTCATTGAATTTCAGTTCTCTCTTCTGTTTTATTAGTTCATATCTTATTCCTCAGTTTTTTACGTCCTAATTATCATGTAAATTTGAATTAGAGATGGTGATTACTTGTGAAACTTGAGATGAATGTTTCTCACCCCAAAAAAAAAAAAATCATGAGAATAATGAAATATAAAAAAGGAAAAGGACAATTCTAAGTTAAGATATATATAATTTTGAGCACCATAACAGAAGCAACAGAAGAGATGGCACTGTATAGATTATCAAGTGACATTTTGACATGCACAACATGCAACATCAAAATTCGTAATTACATATGCATTCTTGTTAGATGTTACTAACTATCAAACCTGCAGTTATTCTCCTCAAGAAAATAGTCCAGAGAAGAGCAAGTGAACAACAATTCACTTGACGTGGCATTTACCAAGTCACAGTTGCACATGTAACCAGAGAGTACTTTAGCAGTGCCAAACAGGAAAAGGTCGGCCACGCGAGACATTTCTTTACCTTTGTTAAAGTGCCAGGACAATAAACCTATACTAGTGTTTTAACTGCTAGCTAGCTAGCTAGGGTTTCTCTTGTATGATCTATCACACTACCGATTATTGGCCCTCTACTGCAGGGGACGACCACGTTGAAAATAACACCAACAACAAGGAGAAGATTATTCGTAAGAGGAGGAAGAACGGTACAAGAACACCAACAAAGGCCGAGGGTGGACTCGACTTCTTCAAACGCACCAGCATCGAACGACCGTCGAAGACCGACATCGGCAGCAGAAAAGGAGCCGCGGCGGGAGGAGGAAAGTGCCGGAGAATGACGTTGACATGTAGCAAGGCGATGGAGGAGAGTGTGGAGGAGGTGTGGAAAGAAGGGTTTGTGGAGGAGAGGTGGGAGCCGGGGAGGGTTGGGGTGGCTTTGGAAGGTGGCATATTCTGGGATTTGGTGGAGGAGATGGTGGAAGAGTTTGGGACATTCTGCAGGAACAGTGGGGGTGGTGGTGGTGGTGTTGCAGGCCGCACCTTGCCGTTTGATGCATGCAGGAGAAGGCTGTGTTTCTGAAAGGGTCGGTGGATTGATGGGACGGATCTTTGTTGGGTTTTGTAACAATAATATGATGAACTAACAAAATGGTGTCGTGGATTGGTGTTCTCTGAGCTTAAATGGTTTTAAGGTTACTACAAGTGGCTTACTTTTGTGTGAAAAGATCTTTAATCGTTAAATCTAGATTTTACATTAGTAAAACTATTTATATTGTACTTGTGTGATTGTATGAATTTTCATTTTTTCGTTATGGATAGATTTTTATGTTAATTGAATCATACTTTAATATCTTTTTTTTTATGGAAATATCAATTTTTTTTTATTCGTATCGTTTTAATTTAAATTTTAAGTTCGTATTTCTTTCCTTGTTTTAGTTTTAATGTCATTTTTACAGTTATTTATTGTGGTTTAAGTGTTATTGTTTTTTATTGTTATATTTTTAAAATTTAGGTTCTTCATTGTATTTAATATTATTGATCTCAATGTGTATCTGGGATCTTCATTGTGTTCAATATCACTAATATTCATTGTGTATTGTTGTATCAGATGTCTCGTGTATTTTAAAAAACAAACACAGAAAAATAATAATAATAATAGAAACTTAATAAGAGAGTTTGTATTTTATAGTAAAGAGAAGACCAGGGGAAAAAAAAATTTCCTTGTAATAAGAGCAGATAATAATCATTCAAATGTTACATTATGATGAATAATAAATTAATGAATCACAGTGACGTTTGACAAGAAGATAATTCACCAAGAAAGAAAGGAAACATTTTTTTTACAGTACTAGTGTAACTTGAAATATGATTCCGTATCCACTAATATGGTGGAAGATATACATAAGCAAATCGAGTCGGAAGCAATCCATCAAGATCTAGAATTAATCAAATTATGTAACTTAATATGATTAATCAAATTAATGCAATCCACTAATATGGATAGACGTGGCGAAGAACTTCTCCATCTTTTCAAATTCACTCGCCCAACGTCTTTAGTTTGACATGAATTGTCTATGATGCGACGTCCACCTATAGAATTAATCAAACATGTCTCAACTACAAGCACTATTTTTAAAATCAGACCGAACTGACCGTTTCAACCGATTTGATTCGGAACTGAATGTTCAGTTTTCTAAAAGAAAAAACCGATTAAACTAAGGTGAACCGTTGGATTATATGGCTTATATAAATTGAAAAAAAAAAAACCAAACATAAGATTTAAAGAGAAAATCCTAAGCCACCTTGCCTCTGACTGCCCTTTCCTTGTCGTCGCCTTCGACTCTCCTTTACCTCACCATCACATAAGCATCACCAATAGATCAAATCGTTGTAATTATCAAATTACTAATTGATGACATCATAACGATGTCAGTATTATTTGAAATGGATTGGGCAAAAATCGAGACCCTTCAGGTTTGTTCTCCGATTTGATTTTAAAAACCTTGAGTACAAGGGTGTAGAAAGAAATAGAGAATACATGGGATTACAATATCCGAAGATCTAAATCAGAATCTTGGCTATTACAATGTAGGGAATGTATCGGCGTGGCAAGCAGTAATAAATAATTAAATACACGTAATCGTACTGGTATATTTGTAATGTTGCTAAATTAGAGGGAAACAAACAACTGCATCAAAGCAACCCAATCACCGGATCACTCCATTTCCGGCACTGCTGACTTGGAGATGGGTCCCACAGTCCGACCGGGCAAACCATGAAAAAACCCCCCCTTCCCCCTCCCCGGCGTGAGAACCGCGTCGAGGAGAGGAAAATGGAAAACTGATAAAAGAGAATAAGCACACTTTAAATCTCCCGGGAATATACTTTACCCCTCAATTGCATTCTTTTTCGCCTCCACCACTACACTTTGTTTTTCTTTTCCTCCGTTGAACAGAGACAGTAGTATAAAAGCGATTGTTTAATGTTTATTCGTATGTGGGGAGGGAGTTGCGTCCGGATGAAGCGCAGTGTTGATCGGGCCCGGGAGAGCCCTTTTCCTCTGCCTCCTTCCTCGTATAAAAATAAAACCACCTCTCCCGAAACCATTGACAAGCAAAGCCTTCTCTTTCCTTCCTTGTGTTTCTTCTCAGAGAGAGACAGAGAGAGAGAGAGAGAGAGAGAGAGAGACTGTGTGTGTGTTTGTTTGTGGAAATGGCGGATCAGCTGACGGAGGACCAGATCTCCGAGTTCAAGGAGGCCTTCAGCTTGTTCGACAAGGACGGCGACGGTCAGATTCTCCATTCCTTGGATCTCCTTCCGTTTCTTTTTCCTTCCTTCTTGTAGATCAGATTAGTTGATTGGATGCTTGTTTCTACTGCAATTGTTGTTCTCTTCTCTCGAGACGAACCTGTGTGCGTTCAGCTTCCTTCTTTCTGATCTTGCATGATGTTTTTTCGTAGGGGACATTTTTTATGTAGTTGCCTCCATATAAGTAGCATGTTGGCAATTTTTTATTTTTCATGAAGACATATGGAAGAAGAAATAACCATATAGATATACTTATTAGATATCTATAAATATATAGTGGAATTTTCATTTAAATTAAACAACTATTGATTCTTGATTTAAAGGTCTTAACATTCAACATATTTTGTTAAATTCTAACCGTTAAATTTTAGATTAAAAATTAATAGTGAATATAATTCAAATTAAGATGAAAACTTAACATATAGTAGATTATATTATAGATTAACTAATTATATAATTAGATTTTATTTTAAAAAACAAAAAACTAAAATAAATGGGATGACTACAGGAAAATTTTCCACACCTACACAAACCATTTCCAGTTTTTTTTTATTGCTGTGAGTCGTCATGGTTGTTTTTGTTGTCTTTTTTCTCTCGTTTCGTTGTCGAGATTAATATCGGTTTGGATGTTAGTACACTACGATTTTATTTTTCGATCGGTGGAATGGATGATCGTGGTGAGTGTATGGATCAGGACTACACGTCTTTTCCACCTTACTTACGGGTTCCTTCCTTTTCTCGTTCGCGACGTGCAGTCCATAATTCTACAGCTTCATTAATTCTTTGAGACTGGAGGGCCGGAACTCCTGGAGTGAAGGTATTATTCTGAGGGTGTGTTTGGTATATGACGATCATCATAACCAAACAGAATTGACATGACTTATTTAACATAGAATCCTATAAAATTCAACAATTCAATTAATGAAACAATCGAACTTGAATTTGATTATGAAACAATCTACTTGATTTTAAGATGAAATATATTTTTTAATGTAATTATTTTTACATCACACGACAAATCAGGAATGTGAGCTTTCTTAAATCTTGAGTCTAATTAAATTTGGACATCCAAATTTTTAGTCAAATGCACTCTGAGATCAAGGTCTTGTTGGTATGAGATATGAAGTTGCCTCATTTCCTTTAGTTTTTGTAAAACTAAAAAGAACCTTTATCTCTGTTTCAATTGGGTTGTACCTTCTTAATGTTAATTTCTATTTGATTGTGGAAGTGGGTACTTCATCTTCATCCTCAATATGGGAAGTTAATTTGAAATGGAAGGTAATTAGTGAATTAATAATGAGACAATCAGGAAATCGCACTTTATTGTGGGTTAAAAAATCAGGTTAATTTCTCATTCCACATGGGTGTTAAGTGTAAACTTAGTCACCTTATAAGAATAATACCTAGCCCATTTTATCCTCTAAACAAAAAATGTTTGTTCCTTCCTTGTCTCTCTTAATCCCAGTTTCTAGTGAATTTCCAACTTCCTTTTCCATTCCTGCTGATTCTCCTTCTTCCTTGTTCACCCTCAGTTCCCTCTTCCTCTTATTCATTTTTCTGGTTTTGTTTCAAAAGCATCCTACTCACTACTTTAGTGTCAAACCAAGTAAAACATGCAATTGCAATACTTATATTGAGGAGTAGTGGTGTATGAAAACGAATTTAAGTTGCTTATGGCCTTGAAAGAATGAATTAAATGATTTGTTTTAACCATAGCCAGTAATGGAAACAACATTTGCTTCTAATATTTTATGCACCTAACATCATTGTATAGCAATGAGATTTACCAAATTTATGCTTTACCTTGCAGAGAGAAACCGTTTATTACACCCCACACAATTTAAGATCCTGATAAAAACAGTGATCACTTCACTTTAATCTTTTATTTATTTGAAATGTAACTTAGCTACAGGTCTAAAGTTGATATCAATGTAACATTCGTTTTAATTTTGCCAACCATCATAATAAGCATGTGTTGATGATTCAAGTTGTCACAGAATTTAAACTGCCTTCATTTAAAGAACATTTTATAAAGAATATTCTTTTTAAATGATGGTTTTGACAAGTGAATAGTTTTAACTTGAGCTGGTTGTGTATTGTGAATTCTCATCTTATGAGAACTAAAATAAAAAGAAGAACCCAACTTGGTTTTAATTTAATGCTTGCTTCTGGATTAAATTTGAAAAGGATTCTGGATTTCTTGGATTATCACATTTTCAGACATTTTGATATCTGGGTCTTGGGACTTTTTTCAGCCCAAGGCTGTTTTGGACTGATTCCATTGGCTCATAGGTTTTCGATGGAATCCATCCAATTGAAACTAAGAAAATGATGCCATTACCATGAAATCTCAACCCAATTTTTAGTACATTTTTGTTTTTGTTATAATGTGGAAACTAGCATAACTGATTAAGCAGTATATTTTAGTTTCCATGCATAGAAAAAATTATTTTGTTTCTGTCAAACACTTCCATCTACTATTTCAAATACATCACATAAATTTGATTGGCTTCCATAATGGTCTTATGCATTTTTTCCTATATTTTATATAAGGTGTGATTACTTCTACTGAATAAGCTGCTTGCTGGAATCGTGTTTATCCATTTCATGACCAACAATTTGACAAATTCTGATAGGTTGCATCACCACAAAGGAACTGGGTACTGTGATGCGATCTCTGGGACAGAATCCCACTGAGGCAGAGCTGCAAGACATGATCAATGAGGTGGATGCTGATGGAAATGGAACAATCGACTTTCCAGAGTTCCTCAACCTGATGGCCCGTAAGATGAAGGACACTGACTCTGAGGAGGAGCTCAAGGAAGCATTCCGGGTGTTTGACAAGGACCAGAATGGCTTCATCTCAGCAGCTGAGCTCCGCCACGTCATGACAAATCTTGGGGAGAAGCTGACTGATGAGGAAGTTGATGAAATGATTCGTGAGGCTGATGTGGACGGTGATGGTCAGATCAACTACGAGGAATTTGTCAAAGTCATGATGGCAAAGTGAGAAAAACTTCATGATAAAGATAAAAGAAATTAAAAGAATTTAGTAGGCATTTATTTTACCTGTTATAGCTGTAGCTAAGGAAACAATATTGTTTCTTGGACTAGTTTTTCTGCCTCTTCATGCTATGTTTCTGTCTTCTCTTGTTCTTTGTTTTCTTGGCTTTTCAGCTATTTTCTTCTCCGTATTCATGACTATTGTGTGACTGGGTTTTTTTCGATGTTGTATTTTTCTTTCTTCGGCTTCTATCAGGTAACCCATCATTAGTACTTCGTATCTTTCATCTTTCTCCCTTAATATATGATAGGCAGAGAGATATAGTGAACAGTTTACCTGTTATTTTATGTTTGAGTTGTAAATTCCGTATAGATGTATATCTTTGGGAAGTTAAAAACTGGAATTTGGCAAAGAAGACTGCTGTGGAGAGACGATCCGACGATGACTGTTCTCTGATTGTGCAGAAGAAGGCAGCACCAAATGGTGACAAGTAGTGGAACAAGGGGTAGATTTTGGACCAAAAAGAAATGGACTAATAAGTGTCAGGCTTGTACCATCCTCTAGTCGTGCCCTTAAAATCCCTGATGCAAGAGTTTCCTGTAGTTGGCAGATCAGGTGTCTGCCGATTTCATACTTTGTAATCCGAAGTACCTGTGAAGCCTGATATTATGAGAGTTTTTTTTATATGAATAGAGCTGTTCTGAATCCAACTAGATATGAGTGATCATTCCACAAATTCCCAGGAAAATTTCCCAATTTCCAATCAGAAGTTGTATCCCAAGATGGGAGGAATTTCCAGAACTGCAGCTCGAAGTGAATTCTACGTCTACCCCTACAAATTCACAATACGCTTTAAAGAGATGCCGTCCGTACTTTCTTCTTGAAAATATTCCCACGTAAATGATAGAGCCAATTGGACGCAACAGCTTGTATGGAAAGAGACCAAGGTATGAAACAATTTGATTTTTTGCCCAATGAACAACCTATAACCTCTTCGATCCTGACAATCTAGAGAGAAGCTAGCTGTTACACTCACAAAAGGGAACTTCCAATTTGCCAGATAAGTGTTTCTCAAAAAATTAAGTAACATCATAACACTTCATATCATCAAGAAACCTAGCAACACAAGAGACTGCTTCCAAAAGCCGTTAAACTTATCAAAAGGTGTTATAGCATAATCATAAAATCGAGGCACTCATGTTTTGGTCCCACAGAACATATAATATACTGAAAGACTGAAGTAGTTTACACGTAATACTACATCTACACCTTCTTTCGGAGTATCGTCTCGAATTCATTTATAAGCTAATTATAAGCTCAGCTAAACTGGCAAGTTAACTCAAGAGACTTCCATCGGGAGCCTCACGCTTATAAGCGCACGAACACAGTATTTAGACTACTTGTATTGAAGCTGCTACCAGAGCCGATTGATACCATTTATTTTTAGACAAGAAAATACATGTCTACAAGCATGGTCAATAACATATTTCATAGTTCCTCCAAGACATTATTATCACTGCACTTAAGAACCCAAACGAAAACATGTCAGATCTGTTAAGCCAAGCTGATCAAGTTCCTCTTCTATAATCTTCTCAAGCTTTTCTTCTTCCTGGCGTCCATTTTTCTCTTGTCTATCAAAGCTTTGGCAGCCACTATTGGGGCTTTCTTTATTGGGATCGTTGACACACCAGCATCTGGTTCGGTTGCTTCTTTAGAAGCGGCAGGTTGATTTTGTTCATGACCTTTGCTCCCAGAAGATACTGATGCAGCGGAAGCTGCTAGTGCATTGGCAGATAGTGGCATCATTGCTCCAGAAACCAACTTTGTTTGATCAACATTCAGAGTGGTGGTGGATTCAGAAATGACTTGTGTCTTGGACTTGGGTTTTGATCTAAGGGCATGAATATTAGTGTAAATCCTGCATCGGAAGTTACACTTGCCACTTCAGAATTACAAGTTGATTTCAGGTCAAGCAACATCAATTCTGTGAAGAAACATATTACTTACTGACCTAGCATGCCTTGCATACTCCTCATAATCTTCAAGCAACATTTTACCTGCTTGCTCATTCAATGCTGATTCAGGAAATGGTTCTATTAATAAACACCTCACTACCTGTCAAACAAAGCATAAGAGGAGACATCTCCAAATGAGAAACAAGATGAACAAGATAGCGAGCCAAAGATTACGAGGTCAAGGTAAATAAAAGGGGAGAGCATTTACGGATTCCATTAAGAAGAAAAAGAACAAGTTACGACAATTATGCTCTTTACTCATTGAAAAAAGGGAGGTGTAATTGTGAAAATCTGGTGCAACGGTGCACAAGTGGATTACACTAATCATCCAGACGTGGAAATGGTAAACAAGAGAATCGAAACTAAAAAAGTGACAAAAACGAGAGTCAATACTGAAATCTATTAAAAACGAAAAGACTAGAAAAACCATAGTAAAATAAAGGAAAACAAAGAAAGACTCTAAGAAAATATTATATAAAGCAATCATTACAACCAAAGATAGGATAAGTATACCACAACACGCGAGGAAGGTATTAGACACTCTCGTGTGTCCGAAACCTAAGTTTCAATCTCTCAATTTGACCACCCGCAAAAACACATGAGACGAAAAACAAAAAAAAAATTCAATTCATCATGTTAACAATTCAAGAAAAATACAATTGAAAAATAGTGCAAACCAAGAAAAGCTTCTCAGTACAAAAGAGCAAAAGGAAGGTCAAAACACACTTGTCAAACACAAGGACAAAGCATGCCTGCCAAACGCACATGTCAAATGTGCCTAAGAGACTTGTCTAACACTCTACAGGTTGCAAATGTAATGACCAATCGTTTCGGCTACAAAATGATTGGATGCGTTGAGGAGTGAAGGTGTTGACTAAGATGAACGGATGCATTACGGAACAAAGGCGTCAGCAGAAGCAGAGATGTCAACAAGCTGTTGATGATGACAGTTACGATTGCGAAGTGTTTTGGGTTCATCCAAGGCTTATAAATAGGTAGGTCTTGCTTCCTTGTGGCAACACCACAAGAGAAAGAGGAAAAGAGAGTGTTGGGGGGAGGGGGGGAGATAGAGAAGGTTGCCAAGGGAGAGAAAGAAAGGCTGGAGGTCACGATCGAGAAAGAGAGAGCTTGCCAGACTTGACAGGGAAGCTCGTCGTTCAATTGAGAAGCTCACTAACACAAGGAATTGATCACTAGTATAAGGTATGTAGTGAATTGTACGGATTTTGGATGGTTTCCATTGGATTACTATTGCATTAATTGGGAAAGAAGATGAACAATGATTTATTTTGTTTGATTGAAGGAAAATAAATGAATAGTACTTGTGAATAGCGATTGCATGAGATTTACTTAGGCATGGTAGATTTATTTGCAATGCGTTTATTGTAGACTTATTTGGGTTGCAACGACACATGTACTTGAGGTTGAAGATGATGGATATTTTGTGACTTTGATTTAAGTACTACATATTTATAATAGAGTCTCATGTTGTATGTTTTATGTTATACCTTTCTTGACATATTACTATAATTACATCTAGATGCCTAAAAGGTTATGAATTGAGTTATTTCAAAATTTATGATATTTGCTTGAATAACTTGGAGTTAGATGTAAGTTCTATACATGTTGAGAAAAATTACAAATCAACCCAAGAATTGTTACTTTAATTTTAGATGATGAATCGTAGTATTATTCTTAGGCAATAAACTAAAACTTTATTTTTTATGTTGAACTATAACCATATCCTGTGAACAAAACCTAGGAAGAAATTTCATAAGAACCTTTGCACTTATTGTTACCAAGTTGAACGAAATTTTATAGTACAGTCTTTGGATTCATGAAGAATTAAAGATTAGTGTGTTTAAGTAGAAAAGATAAATATTAAAGGTATCCAAGAGAGAATAAGGTATTGACATATGGCTCTTTAGAGTAATGACCCTAAGGGAGGATGCACTGGCCTGATGAAGTTTAGTGTTAGATACATCTGATGATCTAGTGATAAGGATAAGATCATATGACTCTTTAGATATGATGTTTACTGACTGATACAAATTGATATATAATATCTTTACTAAAGAATCAAGTGTAAAATTGAACATGTAATGACAAGAGTGAAAATGGACTGTATACAACTAGAAGACTGTGTCATGCCAGTAGTGGATGGTCTAAAGGATCCACTAAAAAACCAAAAGAAAATAAAAGCCAAAACATATAATTTATCATGAGTCAATCTAAAATTGTGATAGATTAAGATTTCACATGCATCTTGGATTTTCTTAAACTTATATTGTGTTGTTGTTTACTGTAGATAATCATGAGTCATAAAGTTACTTTAGCTTAGAATTGCACAATGAATTGTGTGACTTAATCAGATACACATGGGACCTAGAATAACACTATTTTAGTTTTAATTTACATTCTAAGTCATGTAATTACAATGTAATAGACAGATTTAAGAAATATAATAAATATAATAGTACTTTAACAGATCTCTTTTACCTGTTTGTAAAATTCACACATTTATAGAGCTTCTATTATGACTTCTGTTAGTCTATGCAAGTGTGAACGTTACAATATGGTGTCAGAACATAAGGGCCCTTTCATATGTTAAGCCTAGAATAGTATCATCACTAAAGATTAGTGATATCGCAAGATCAGTATAGTCATTACACATATAACTATGTTTTGTTACAGGAAGCGTCATAATGATAAAGACGTTTTACAACCCCAACTTCAGGAGGATTGGCAACGACACTGCATATACCACATGAAGAATACCAAAGAATGCAAAAAGAACGATGCAGGCTCGAAGAAAAGAGGTGAGTTCAACAGGCATAATGACGCACGGAAAGAGTGCAAAGATGACTGACTAGGGAATGTCGTCGATAAGAAAAGAAGAGTGTCGTACGAAGAGACTTGAGAAGCACATACACACTTACTTAAGGAAGCAACGTGTGGATTTTAACTCCACAAGTGAGCGTAGTTATCGGTATTTGTCCAAAGAACTGTAGGACATGGCAAACCCCAATCATCACTACATCTAGGAGGATGAGGAGGAAAGAGTGGGAGATAACTTAATGATTAAAGGGATCAAGCATGGGAAAGGTTAGAGTATAGTCTCTGCAGTAAAGGCATCATACTGGATGGCACTTGCAGAGCTGCAAGAATTAAAGAAGCAGTTGTAGAAATTAATGGATAAAGAATTTATTAAACCTAGTGTTTCATCATAAGGAACATCTATACTATTTATCAAGAAAAAAAAATGGATTGATGAGAATGTGCATTGATTACCAGAATTAGGTGACCGTAAAGAATAAGTACCTATTACCTCAGATTGATAACTTATTTGATCAATTAAAGGGTGCTACAATGTTCTCAAAGATTGATCTGTCAGTTGAGAATTAAAGAAGAGAATATACTCAAGATGACTTAGATCATGTTATATGCACTATGAGTTTATGATCATGCTTTATAGGTTGACAAATGTACTAGAAACATTTGTAGATATGATGAATAAGGTATTCAAGGATTTCCTAGACAAGTTTGTGATTGTGTTCATGGATGATATTTTTCCTATTTTCTCCAGACGAAGAACAACATAAGGATTATCTTAGGATTGTGTTGAAAACTTTGAAAAGGAATAAGCTTTATGTCAAGTTTTCCAAATGTAACTTTTGATTAGACCAGTTTATGTTTCATGGACACAGTGTGAAAGAATAGAATTTCTGTGAATCTAACTAAGGTTGAGGCAATGATGAAGTGGAATCAACCTATGGAGTTTTTTTAGACTCGTTGGTTATTATAGGAGATTCATTCAGGATTTCTCAAAGTTGACATTACTTATGGCAAAGTTGACTAGGAGAGGTGTAAATTTTCAATAAGATACAAAGTGTAAAGATAATTTTGTAGAACCAAGGAGGAAGTTAACATCTACACTAATTTTGACACCCTCTTCAAATCCTATCCATGGAGGCACACCCTGTAGAAAACAGGGGACTTGGAGTCTACAACTTGAGAGTGTTAGGCACATCTCCTAGGTGTGTTTAACATGCGCATTTGGCATGCACATTTTGCCTTCGTGTTTGGCAAGCACTTTTTGGCCTTCCTTTCTTCTACTCATTTGTCCTTAGTAATTTTTCTTGGTTTGCATTGTTTTCCAATTGTATTTCCTTAAATTGTTAACATCATGTCTCCAATTTGCTTTGCATGGAATTTTCTTTGTTTTTCCCATCTCATGTGTTTTCGCAAATAAGGTTTCAAACATAAAATTAAGCATCATGTGTTTTCGCAAATAAGGTTTCAAATATAAAATTAAACATCGACATGTGTCGGTGAAATATTGCCGACACGTGTCGGATTTTGAGTTGGTCGACATGATTTACAAGTGTAAATTGAAAAATACCATATGTCGGAGCCAAACTTCGACACATATCGGTGAGTGTCGGAGTGTCGATCGACACGGTGTATTTTTTACATTGAATTTGAACAATGTCGACCGATATGTACATTAAACCTACGGACTTGCATCAGAGTTCCTTCCTTTTCATTTACTTTTTCTCTTTTATGAGTTCCCGACATCCTGTGTATCTCTTCTACTCCTTCGCAATCTAGTGGATCGCTACAAACTTAAAAAGTCTTTTCTTCTTAATTGCTCTTAAATTTTATCCCTTATTAAGATATAACACTTGATTTTTATATAGAATCTTAGTTTTTTTCATTTTTTGTGTTTGTATTTTGAACTTTTCATGTAGATCTATATCTTAGATCTATCATAATAATAATTAGATCTAACTTAATAAAACATAGATTTTAGGTTTTTCCATGTTTTTTTTTTGTATTTTGATGTTAATAACTTGTTATTACATAGATTTAACCTAATAATACATACAACTTAGGCTTTTTTATGTTTTTTTTGTGTTTTGATGTTAATATCCTGATATTACATAGATCTAACCTAATAATACATAGGTCTTAGGGTTTTTTTGTGTGTTTTGATGTTAATAATTTGATATTACATAGATCTAACCTAATAACTCTATAAAATCATTAAAAAGCAGTAAAATTCATAATTAAATAAAAAATAGTAAAATGTTAAGCATACATGAGGTAACTTTTATAAGCACTTTTGTTTTTAAACATTTATTAATCATTTTTACGTATTATTTATGCTTCAAGATATTTGTATTAAGTTTATCTAGTGTATTTATATGTAATACACATTGAAAAAGTTGATCTAAGTAGTCTAAGATGTAGATTATTACTTACTTCAGCTTTTTCTAAAGTTTGAAATCAAAATTCAAAGTTTTTTATCTATTTCCATGAACTTCCGTAAATTTACCACGTTTCTATCAATATTTCCACCGATGTTCGATATGTTTCTTATTTTTGTTGAACCGAAATCCGACACGAAATCGACGTTTAATTCTATGGTTTCGAACATACAAAGGCGCCTAACAATTTCCTCGCATGTCATAAAATACTTATCCAATCTTTGATTGTGATGGCCACTTTATATGTTATTTTCTCTAAGTCATTCTTTGTTTTCCTTCATTTTATTGGGATTTTTCTAGTCTTCCCGAGTTTTCAATAGATTTAGGTAGCAACTCCCGTTTATCGTACTTTTTTAGTTTTGATTCTCTCGTTTACCGTTTTCATGTTTGGATCGCTAATGTAATCCACTTGCACATCTCCACATCAAATTTTCATAAACATAAGAGGTAAATGAGACTAGGCTTGTTTATGCATTGAAATCAAAGGAAAATGAAATACAGAAACAAAAGGAAAAGCACGGAAAATGAAGTCATAGAATTTTATTTTCTATTTGACTCCAAAAAAAATATTTGTGCATATGTCAAAAGCAAAAGAAAATATTTTCCTTTCAAATTCCACCTTTATGGATGGAAAAAATAAGGAAACATTTTAAACTTATATTGGAAACCAAAGAAATTTACTTTCTGATGTAAAATGTGCACAAATACCATGATTTTGAACATACTTTTTGGTCGGAGGAAATATAGTTTCATTTTCCTTGATTTTCTTTCATTTATAAGTACACAAACCCTCCTAAGGAGACAGGTCAACAATATCTCTCTCCGTCTCTCTCTCACACTCTCTCATCAATCATCATTATTCATTAATAAGGGAGTTACTAAAACCAAATGGCAAACAGAACCGCCAAAAGAAAGCTGGAAATATACTTACAAGTAAAACATGACGCAATCCAAGGCTTGGATTCCAGTCCTTTTTCAGCATGTTGACACAAATTTCACCATTCGTTGCAATATTTGGATGGAAGATTTTTGTCAGAAAGAAACCTGCAAGGCAAATGGGACTTTGAAAGAGAAGTCCATGAAAAGCAAGCAACGTATTCTGAATAAAGAATTAAATACTTGTTTCATGTTTATGAGGCTTGATCCAAAGACGAGCACATTTTCTAGTTCATTCATCAATCATCACAACATCATATATACGATTTCAATAAGTAGGCTTTGGAATACAGAGTTTAATAAAAGTATACAAGTAGATCAAACATACCCTTAGGAGGGGATTGTGGGAAGTCACGTGACAACAATAACTTCATGCGAAACATCCCATTCTCATATGGAGTTCCGGCTGCAACATGGAGTAATTAGCATCTTTCCATAAAAATGTAGTTAAAAATTCAGTTATATTCTAAGAAATAATATGATAATTATGTACCAGGACCCTCCATATCGGCAAATATTGTGGAAAAATCATCATCATTTACAACTACTATGATAATTATGTAATTAGCATCTTTCCATAAGAATGCAGTTAATAATTCAGTTATATTCTAAGAGATAATATGATAATTATGTACCAGGACCCTCCATATCGGCAAATATTGTGGAAAAATCATCATCATTTACAACTACTTTGATGCCTTCTGGAGGAGTCTCATCAAGATTTTTTAATTCCTTCACCAGTTGCTTGATAACATTGGGTGGAAGATTTTCGTTTGTTGCCTAGAATGAAGGCATAACCAAGTGTCATGTTCCTTTTAATCAAATGTCATTAAAAGAAAATTACAAAATTTGCAATTATTAAAGACCAGAAATAGAAGCAAAAATAAGATTTGCATACAAAATAACTTTTACCATTGCTACGAATGATGAAAAATGAAAATCCAAAATGGATTGAAATTTTAATTTTATTCCCTTGTCATGGAACAGAAATCAACTTTATTCCTTTGTCTTCGTGGAGGACATGAAGAAGTCCGTTAGGACTACCCTATTCAGGTGCTAAATTTATTTCCACTTTTGAAGAAATATAAGCAACAATGTCCAATTCAGCTTTGTCCAACAGCATAAACCTGCAATTCAAAAACTGTTAGACCTTCACTTCTATCCAACTATGATCCCCATAGAAAAGAGATACTACAGTTATGAAAAAATATGTAAACTAAGGACCTTCAAAATACCAAAGAATAACTACTCCAATATCTAGACAAAGGAAAATACATAGAAAATGATATCTAATTTACTCTAATACGGTAATATGTGTACCTCTAATATCTATAACTACTCCAAGAAATATATATCTCAAAAATAACTCCAATATGTATATATAAGTACTCCAATAATATATTTCAACAGTGTATCGTATGCTGCTCCAGATGAAATTATAATTATATTGTTAGGATAGAGCTACGCAAGTTATGTCTTGTTCTTTTAACACAAAATTTACTTGATCAGTAGGATGCTCACTGAACTTGGTTATAACTAAGCTGCACTTTATAATTATTTATTTTGGAGGTATAAGTACCTTAGTTGATATTTTACAGAAGAGGGGGTGAAATATAAGAACTGCATAACATAAACTGACAATTTTCAGTTGACTTAACTATCATAGTAGCATTTTGTAAAATGCTATGCTACAAGCACTGAAGAGATTGATAGTACATTTTTTCAATTTTATATGTCAAAAAGTCAGAACTTATTTTAAGTAACATTCTGTGCATAATATTAACATAATTCTTTATTCATTTGAGAAAAAAAAACGTCAATATTCATTTTACAGACTACACAAGGGACAATTGAATATTTCAAACTCAGAGAAAAGGGAAGGTTGAGTACGGTTACCAAGAATGTGTCTTGACAATCCAATTAATTCATACTTCTAAACGATAAATAAAATGCATCATTCTTATAAACAAGAATCAACTTAAGATTATCTGCTAGGTCAAGTTAAGATTATTTGCAATAAAGACATATACACAACAGTATGGGATCTGATCACACTTGGATTAGAGTAAATTTATGATCTGCACACTAAAACTTCTACAATGTGATATTTCTGAATGCCATGTCTCTCCATTACAAGTTCTCCCGACCGTAAACAAAAGACCAATTCAAATGATGAAGCACCCACAAATTTATAATGTAGCATCTCTACAGGGTGCACGATACGACATACTTCAAGCTCTATATCTCCAAAATTACCAAAAGGAAACTTCAATAGCTACCAAAATATTCTACAAATTTAGATGAATCATTGTTATAATTAGTCTCTTATATCATTACTTCAAGCTCAACATAACTTCAATCTTGTTCTTATGTAGCTCATAATACCATTATGGGCTTTCTCACATGTTAAGATAATTCAGTATACTAACTAAAGTCCCAAAATACTTAAGTTTTTTTGCCATCTCAATGGACAAGACAGATTTCTTGAAATAAATTCATGATTTCAATTATAAATTATAAGTTCTGCACAAATTTATTTTTTTTTACTGACATGCAATTGCAACATAGGCTTTGTTTTTGCTGCAACTATGAAACATAGAGGTCAAAATCTAACTCATAAGGAAGATGAAGCTTATCAGAGAGGAACCAGATGACAACAATGAGTTACCGTGCACCACACTAATAGTACAACCTAAAAAAGTAGCAAAGATGCAGCTGTTGAAGAACATGGAATATGAACAATCTAGTAACACTTTCCAAACACAAAGACTCTAATAAAGCACCTTTTGCATACAGACGGAACAAGAATCACAAAGGAAAAGTACAAATCAGCATCCTGACAATGTAAAGACGAGGCATCTTAGAAATCCAAACCAAATGAAAACAATTCGAATACAAGATTGTAAGCTTTCCATTATCGAAAAAGAAATGATTCAAATTGTGGGCTTGGGGGATAATATGGTCCCAGTGTCGTTTGAGTAACAGCTAACAAACATTGTAGGTAACAATAACCGACATTGCAAGAATACCATGAAATTTTTTTCAGGCAGATGATGATGAGAACAAAAGGCTAGGATGCCGACAGACTGCAAAATCAGCTTGGAATTTGTTTAGGAATGGAAAATATAGATAAAGAGAAATATCCAACAAACCATGAATTCGTAGGATAAATTAAGTAAAAAAAAAAAAAAACCTCATCTTTCGTCACCAAGAACCAACATAAAAAAAAAGGGAGAAAGAACTGTTTAAGAACAAAAATTAGCTCAGAAAGCCCAAAGTTTGCGGAATTAGCTCGGAATTTGTTCAATAGAAAAAAAAAAATCAGACAACGAGATTCATAAAATACACTGCAACCATGATATTCGAATGGAAGGAAGTACGAAAAAAAAAACACCTTTTATCACCAAAAATCAACAAGGAACGAAGGGGAGAGAGAAAGGGGAGAAACAAAAACGATCGCCCAAAAAATGCACCTTTTCCACAGGAAAGAAAAACCAACTGCAATCAAAGCAGGATCGACGCAAAACCAACCAAGAAAAAGAACGGTTTTTTCTCCATAAAATCACAGGAACAGACGGAAAATACAGAGCTGGAAGAAACCTCTCACCTGAAACGAGCCACAGGGAATAAAGCCGCCGTGAACCCGAAGCACCAGGTGGAACAAAACTAGAACTGCGAGAGTCAGGATTTCCCCTTCTCCTCAAATCCAATCCAAAAGCACAGAAAAGAAAAATCAGAGAGAGAGAGAGAATCACAGCTCCAATTGTGCAAAACTGCAACGTACAGAAGAGAAGAATATTTGCATAGATATCCTTCTAAAAGCAGCAATACCACACTTGCTCTTTTAAAAAATTAACTTGTCCGGCATATCCTTGAAATCCATTACATACATATCTTTTTAAAGTTAATTTATCATAAATATTCCTATAAATTTAAAATTCATTACACACATATTCTTCTAAAGTTAACTTGTCACATATATTCTATAAATCCAAAATCTATTACACACATATCATTGTACCTAATTACAATTAATTCTTTAACATACAAAAAAGATTTTGAAATTCTCAAAATACCTTCTATAACATAATATCCATCCAAATCTTTTCTCCTCTTTCCAAATTTCTAATTCACAAATAGTCCACATATCTCTTTCTCTCCTCTCGCTTAGAATCTAATCTCCGTTGAAGCATTCACACCATGCTTTAAGTCAATATGTAATTGTAGATATATAAATAGATTTGAGAGTTTATCTCTCAAATTCATTATCATCTAATTTATATAACACTAAATAAATCAATAACAACAAACATAATTAGGTCTCTTACATTTCAAAGACAAAAATTTGTGAAGGATATATTAGTAATTTCTTAGAATTTTTTTAATGAATATCACTCCACATAATGATAAGTTATAGAAGGTAATTTAGGAATTTCAAATATTCTCATAACAAAAAATTCCTCAGAAGCAAGTTAATTTTAAAAGGACATATATGTAATAAATTTTGAATTTTCAAGAATATATATGACAAGTTGACTTTTAAAAAGAGCGTGTGCAATGGATTTTGATTTTGCAAACTTATGTGTATCAAGTTAAACTTTAGAAGGATTTGTTTGATATTAGAAGATTTTGGAAGAGTATGT
>JAMKQA010006313.1:0-29431 GCA_024699735.1 Posidonia australis | reverse complement strand
AACGGCATACCGATCTACTAGCCGTTTACGACTGTTAGCATAGTCGTTAGACACATTTGATGAAGGTTTGGTGACTATAAATACTACTCATTTATGCCTCCATTAAGACACACATTGAATACTTGTAATTCTTGAGATCCTTTAGTCAAATTCAATATCCTCACAAGCAAGTTGTAAGCAAAGAGTTGTAATCAAGCTTTGTGAGAAAAGATTCTTGTTGTAAAGCATTCAAAGGAAAGGTTCTAGTTTCTCGGGGTGTAGAGAAGTAGAAAGAGAGAAACTTGTGTTGGTGGGCTACCAACAAGTAAGTTATTCTATCTTTTAAGAATAAGGGAAAAATCTCAAGAGAGTCTTGAGGAGTAGACTAGGCTGGGTTGCCGAACCACTATAAATTATTTGTGTCATCAATTACTCTCATCTCCCTCTATGCTTTAAATTCTATCGTGCATGATAAGTAGTATATTGTGAATCAATTTGCTTATTAATTCAGATAATTGTTAAAATTGATTATAGAGTTATTAAAAGTTAAAATTCTCTATTCACCCCCCTCTAGAGAAGCCTTTAGATCCTACACAACTGAGTGGTGGGTAGATTCTGGTGCTACAAGGCACATTGCCAAAACCAAACAAGGATTGGAATCATTCAAAGAATTCAGTCCTGGGGAACAACGCATCTATGTGGGTAACAATACCTATTTAGATGTGGAAGGAGTTGGCACCTATCGCTTGAATTTGGGGGACAACATTATGGTACTTAAAGACGCCCTTTATGCACTAGGCATGAAGACCATTGTTACAGTCAGTGTGGTCAAGGGAGGAAACAGACTCCTTGGTTTAATGGCATTGATTCGCCGGTGTTAATGAGGAAGAGCCGTTACTGGGGGCGGAAGATGGTGGAAGTGTTGTTGCTCCACTATAAATAGACAGGAAAACAAAGGGAAAAAATCATAGAAAAACATACCTTGTTTCCTGGAATTCTCCACCTCGCTGGAGCCCCCATCCGACGAACTTCAAGTGGTATCAGAGCCAGCTTGTCCGCCCCTATCCGCGAGACACTGCCGCAGTCCGCACCTCCCCTGCCACCAGCAACCGTGTGCTGCAAGTGCGGCCGTCATCCGCCGCGCCTCCCCTCCTCATGCGTTGCACCACCGACCGTGCAACCATCCGTGCCTTTGTCTCGTGCCCCTGCCCGCGTCCACCGCTCGTTGCAGGCCGACGACCACCGCTGCGCACTCGAGCCGCCGCTCTTCCACGCGGCTTTGCCCTGTGCACGGAAGCCACCATGCCAAACCTCTGCAGGCGTGCACCGTCCGCCGTCTCCTGCATGCTCCTCCGCCGCTCACCTGCACCGACGAGCCCCAAATCACAGCACACGCGTCTCCCTTGTTTTGCCCTCTTTCTTAGCCCGCGTTTTATTAAGGTGCCATTTGGAATTGTTTTTAGATAACTTTTTGGTAGTTAACTTCTGACAAACCATGAGAAACCATAGAAGTAGTTTCAAACAGGATTTAGCTCTCCCACTTCTCATAAAAGCCACAGCTTTATAGATGAGGGATACTATATGTAAATTTATAGTTTTCCAGAAGCTGATTGGAGAGAGTTTCTGATAGAAACTGGATAATAAAGTATGTAAATACAATACTAGTCTTATTATTTTCGATAAATTATTTAGAAAGGAAGAAAAGGAGAAAATGAGGACCTACAAGGGATAGATATGTATTTTAACTTCTGATAGAATCTAACTTCTACAAATGAACATTTATTTGTCAAACATGTTTTTTGAAAATAACTTAGAATCTAACTTCTACAAAAAACTCTTAAAAACCAACGTCTAAAAAAAACTCAAAATCTCACTTCCACGTTTAAGAAATTCCAAACTAAACTTAAATGTATACATGCAAACACAGACGAATATTCTATTTCTCCTTTATTTCTTTAAAGGGTGGCCCGTCAAGTAATAAAATTAGTTCTGAGTTGTTAAAGGCGGATATTTTTCATGACCAAAATTGATTTTTCATGTTAAGGAAGTCAAGTAAGTGCAACCACTTTGAGAAGAGATCAAGAGATGATCTTACATATACCTAAATAATTAATTAGTAGTAGAACTCCAATTTTTTTTTTAAAGGTAAACTTATGAGATGGTTTACCATGCAAAGTCCCTTTCACAGGATGCCATCTCTACGAAAACCCCTGTATATCCAAGTCTCCTGATCAGTGTACCCTATTTAATTGCAAGGTGCATGCATTAAATAACTAGTTCACGAAGCTGGTTTTTGAAGCAACTCACTCTAGATCAACCTAAAAAGATGCATTAATGTTTTCATTTAAAAAAGAATGCAAAATAGTCTTCATTAATAAAGCCGATCACACGGGCAACATGTATTTTTTTTTTTTTGTTAACAGTTGAGATAGTTAGAGGAGAATTTTTTATACATGTCTCAGGATTCGAATCCGAAATCTATGACGAGTTTAGAATTCTCCCAACCACTGTGACAATAAGACATTGTCTAAGGCAACATGTACTCGAACATCTCCATTTTGCATCTGGTCTAAC
This sequence comes from Posidonia australis, assembly GCA_024699735.1. NCBI lineage: Eukaryota > Viridiplantae > Streptophyta > Magnoliopsida > Alismatales > Posidoniaceae > Posidonia > Posidonia australis. The sequence continues at coordinate 26,878 of JAMKQA010006313.1, read as the reverse complement.
AACATAAGATACATAAAGATTTAAGTACTAAGTCGTTTTCTCTCTATGCCTGAACATAATTAATTGTAACTAACTAGAAGTAGTTCGTATTCTACTTGAAAAACTTCTCTACATTTCTGTACTATTACATGCAAACGTTGCATATATAGATTGATGCTTGAGCATACCCATCCCATTCGGATCATAACTAGCATATACATAAGCACACTGAAACAACGTTTCTTTTCTACTGGTCTATTCTTACCAACAACACAATAATGCGAATGAAAGTTGACGGAATCATCAAAAAGAGGCACGGAATACGATAAAGGCAGGAAAACAGTCCATAGCACGATTGCCACTCGCTGCCAATCTACCATGTCATCCCCACCTCAACTCTCGAGGACGACGGTAGGAGATGGAGAAATGTATAAAGAAGAAGGTAGCTAATAGCAAAAGTTGATGGAGAAAGACAACAATATAACATCCTTTTACAGAGAGAATGACATGCATCCCACTACATCGTTGTACATTTCCTACTTTGATCTCTCTCTCTCTCTCTCTCTCTTTTGAAAGGCTTTTCCACTTTGATATCGAATGAATAAAAAGGATGGGAGGCTTTTGTTTTCTTTCCCCTCAAGGGTATGAAAAGTTCTTGGTGTCACTCTGAATTGGCATATCCTAACATCTAACATATCCCCATGAAAGCCAAATTTCTCCTAACTTAGCTTGCCAAATTTCTCCTAACTTGTTGACAGTGGGGAAAAGATGTTGGGTACCCGACTGTTTGTATAATATTAGGCACCAGATACAATACAACAAAGAAATGCTCAACGAAGTTTGTTGACTTCTTGATTATGTTATGGAGAATATGTATGCACATGAACAGAAAATCTGAATGCATATGCCACTCAACTCGTCAATCATGAATACCATGACAACCAGTGGGTCGACTATTCCATGTCAGTAGATAGAACGCACGCACACAGTTGTGCTGATGGAAGTTACAGATGGTAATCTTTCACCACTGAAAACCATGCAGTACTGATGCACACAGTATACGTTCAGATGTGGCTAACTCATGCACGCAACTACTTTTCATTTCTTTCCGCAAGAGAAAAGGAATTATCCACCGCACAGTATGTTACAGATAAGAGGATATTCTGTAATCTGAACCACTGGACAAGGCTGCTCGATAACCATTGCAGTCAATGACCATGTATGCATATACACACACTTGCTATTTTATACTTCTAATAATGCCATCGGACATTGACGTAAGTGCTCAAACAACTCTCATCATCTCTGTAATTTAATCTGTAAACGATTGCTTGTGTTGAACGCATTGGCCAAGGATCCTTCTCCTCCTTTACTAAGAAGAATGAACAAGATTAGACATGAAACTAAGAAGTTGTTGGCCTTTGTTTTTCCAAGAGATAATATTCTGATTTAACTCTCTGCAGCAACACTTCCTCGAGTCCAACAACACTCCTTTTGAAAGGCGTCCTACAACCTTGCATGTATAAATGATAGCCGCAATACTATTTCCTGATGGCCATTTTCGTATTATTATTGAAAAACTTCACAAGCATGACCAATATGTTTGATTTGGTTCACCAACAATTTCAGATCTCACAAATTTGAAATTGACATTAGACAAAATGGAAAGAAGAAGAAGAAGAAGAAGAAGTTAACCCTCGGCTCTTTGCTTATTTCCATTACCCCACAAACTTCATCAGGAATTTATTCCTTCAATCTCTTGTCTCATTTCTTAGCTGATATATATATATATATATATTTGCATCCAAACAACTTTTATTTGTTGGTAAATGAAACACATGATTGCACCACTAGTTACGATGATGGTGACGACGAATTCAACTTCTTGTCTTCTTTTCTCTTCAAATATTTTTTTCCCAATTGTGCCTCTAGAAAAGGAATGGTTGGGGCTATCATCATTTGGTCATTCACTTCAGAAGGAAAAGAAAGGGAAAAGGAAAAGGAGAAGGAAAAGGAAAGAAGAAATAACAATGCATATATGATACGGAGACTTGAATAACACTTGGCTTGATTGGGACCCGGAGGGTGTCAGCAAGACAAGGACTCGTCAGCGAATGGCTTTCACCCGTCCATGTGACCGCTCAGCCACCGTGTACACGTCGGAATCGTGCAAAAGTTTCTGATGCAGGGTTTTATAATTGTTTCGGGTTTTTCGTGGGGGAAGGAGTAGTTTTGCTTTTCTTTTCTTTTCTTTTTTGTTAAAACAATTTTTAATATATATTACAATTATAATAAATACTTGATTATGAAATGAATTTCTATGATATTTTCTCCCATCATTTATTAAATACACAAAACGAATTTCTACGAGGAAATGATTTGATACTGTATAAATCTTACTATACGTCCTACCAATAATCACGTGCATTCGTACCTAAGGATTCGTGTGAAATTTATTCAACAGTGCCTGCCTCCTCAAGTTTCTAATGCCATGTATTCACTTCCAACAACCGACACCCTCCTAGTCTAAAAATTCGAATTTGATGGGAGCAAGTAAAGCATCTGGCCACCTAAGCCTCCACACTCAAATGCAAGCCCACTTGATGGACATATGCATGCCCCTCTGCCACCATTACACGTTTCGAAGGCTAAAAGGTATATCCGGGTGATGTGATCCCTGAGAGTTGACCCACTTGGATCTTAATTTGCCCGTTTATGGTTGGACCACATAACCTCAAATGGCTTGTTCTGGTCAGTATTGGGATTATTATTATTATTATTATTAGAGGTTGATTCATTTCGAGCTGGACCGGGATGACTTTGGAAGTTTGCTCTTGAATGTGTGGAGCCGATATAATAGTCCGATACTGCCGCTGTTCGAGTGTGTCGGGGACCCAACAGGTCTTGGAGGGTGCGTTTTTTTTGGAGGTAACGTCGCGAAGGAATTTGGAGTCAAGTGTTCCGTCTCTGGGAGTAATGGAGAGGTGTTGGATTTTTTGGGTCGGTGCTTGTTTAGTAGATCAAAGCCTGAATATCTATCGCACATATCGATACAGCGGTTTGGTCAGTCTATTTCTTGTGGTTCAGGTGCTTGACATGTAGTAGGTACGTGCCGAAAGGCAGCAGGTATGTCCCATACAAGAACGACACGAGAAGTTTTATGCTACACAATGGAGAGGCCAACATATAAATCGTTTTCATCATTTTTCACTCACACACTTGCAATAGTTGATGTATGCTTATCTTAGCGGTTTAAAATGCTTCCTGAAGAACTTGGATCCTATGATTCCGAAGACTCTTATTTCGACGATGTTGAGTTTTATGTCTTGAATAAGCTGAGAATAGTTTGATGGACGTCCGCTTAGACATTTGCCGCGTCACTGCCAACATCAGAGCTTTTGCAGATGTCTGCTAACCCATTGCAATAATCTGGAGAAAAACAAAAGTTTGCTCCTAACGTCCGTTGAAATATGTTATCATCACAGTGGAAAAACAAATGTCTACTCCAAACGTTCGCTTCATTAATCTACAGTTTTTCAACCAATGTCCGCTGTAAACGCCCATTGCGATAGACTACAAGGATATAATCCTGTTTTAGAACTTTGTAACTTGTGGAAACTTGTGGTTTTTTGACTTGTAACTTTAGAAGAAGGCGACAACTATTCTCCTATACTCTTCTCTCATTCTTGTATTCTAAAAATTATAATGGATTGGAGTTTTCATCTGCTCGTGGATGTAGGTTTCGATTGAATTAACCATGTAAGATCTTTGTATTTTGTGATGTATTCTTCTTCTTTTCTACTTCTGTTGTACTATTTTTTTTTTCTCCTACAAAATCCTTGATTAGTTTTGATTTATTTCACACAATTCAATCTCTATTCTACGATCCTTTTAACGTCTAATGTGTCCTAATATATGATTTATCTTTATGGTGCTTCTTGACTAATGCCGTGTTAGTTGTTGCTTCCCAACAAAAATTGTATTCCAAAGGTTACCTAGTTCTAAGCAATGAAACTAAAACAAATAGTAAAAACAATAAGATTAAGTACGAGAATAAAAGTACATACGCAAACACAACGAATTAAAATAACAAAGAGTGACTCTACTATATTATAAGTATCATAGCAATGGTACAATTTGCAAAGTTTAAAACTATAAAGACTCCATTGTAAGAGAGTTGACAAAACCATTGTCTCTGACAAATGAATTAGGGTCGAAAAATCAAGGAGATGAGATGTTAATCCTAACACACACATATAATTATATATTTGTATATATATTAGTACATAATATAAGCGGATCCTTAATCAGATCCCATACCACCGTGGGAGCACAACTCTGTGTGTTTATCTCATTAGGTGGCACACTCCCACATGTTTATCAAATTGTCTTGTGTTCAGACAATGTCTCATTGTCACAGTGGCTGGGAGAAGGTTAAACTCGTCACGCCTCCTGGGTTTGAATCCAGTGATATGCAGAAAAAATTAATCTAAACCGATAACAAAAAAAAAAAAAATTGTCTTGTGTTCACGTAATACATATATCAAATAGTATAATTAGTTAAACAAATTATCCAAGTTCAAGACATAATCAACATTTGTGTAATATAGTTTATTAATATAATGAAACACCGGTCTATATCCATCAAAGGCTTTACAAGGTACAAGGTATATCATAACAAAATATGGTCAATTTATTTTTAACTTTATTACGTAAAAAATAAGTTCTCATTTTTCTTTATTTTTGCTCCTTTCTAGATGTAGAATAAGAATAATAGAAATAATTGGAAAGCGGCAACAATATTCTAATAGTATTGCTATTCTATTTAAAAATGATTTTCTTTTTAAGATAAATAAATGTGTATAAGAAGAAATTCTAATTTGATTGAATAGTGGAATAAGTATTAGAATAAGTGTTAGAATAAGCGAAAAATATGTACATTAATACTAACAATTTGATTATCAAAATATATATCTAATTTGAAACATATATACACCATATTAAATATATATTATTTTTGTACAAAAAATAAATGTACCATACACATGCATTTATTAGAATAACTATGTAAAATAACTTTATTTCACCACTTTTACGGAATAACAACCTTAGAATAAGTATATTAAAATAAGAATCAATATTACCCATTTATTTTAATTATACACAACCAAACGGAATACTACCTCCTACTCCAAGTTTATTACAGAACTTATTCCATAAAGCAATCACTCTATAAAGCAATTCTTTTTCTGAAATAGTTTTTCTGTAAATCTTGCTTAAATCTTGAGAAATTTTTGCTAAGTAATCATACTCAAAACATACATATAAGGTATTACTTTAATTCTTTGAAAAACTCAGAAAACTAGTCTAAAGACCTGTTTTGGCAGACCAAAATCTTTTGGTATGCCGAAATATCCAAAAATTTGAAAGTAGCTCAAGGTCCTGGATCCGCAGACTGAAAATTAACGGTCTACCGAAATCCCCTAATTTGATATACCAACCCATTTCAGTATGTTGTTCCAGACAATTTTTGAAATCTGGCCTCTGCCTTATGGCAATCGTTCGTCGAAATTAGGACCTTAGGCAGACTCACTTTCGGTGAGCTACAAAACCTGCAGAAAAGTTCACTATTAGCATGCCAAATCTACTTCTGTTTGAACAAGTTTCATCAAAAACCATGAAACATAGCTCGAGATAATAAAATCGGAAGCTAACATGACTCATCTCAAGTTACTATAGCAAAATCTCGAAAATCACTCAAAAACTCTTGATAAATTATGGATAAATTCTCAAAACATCATACATTCACGATTTCATGTTAATCAACTTATATTCATGATTTTAAACTAAAATCACAACATCCATTAAGAATTTGAAGCTTAAATTAAGAAAGAAACAGAGAAAGGAAATGCGTATACAAGGAAGATGGATATTCGGTGATCCCTCTCTCCTCCAATGGCTTTCCCTCTCTTCCCAGTGTCCTCCAGGTTCTTAGGTCTCTAGTGGCTCTCCTTGCCATTGGCGAACACTCTCTTCTCCTCTCTCTCTCTCTTCTTCTCTCGTTCTCTCCCAGACTCTCTTTCTCTTCCTCCGATCTGTAGTCCCAACTCTTTCTCCTTCTCCCATATATGGCCACCGTCCTCTTGTCATCATTCGTCAATGACAAGGGTCGAGAATCCCGACGAATCGGCGAGGGGTATGTTGCAAGGTTGCAAACAGGAGAAAGGTGCATAGTGAACGACAATGGGCACTGTACAAAGTTGACTTCTTCTTTCTGGTTCCACATACACGAAAGTTACAAAACGCCAAGGAACCACACAGTGAGGAAATGTTTCAAAGATAAATATCAATAAATTGAAGAGAGCTCAACACAAATCCAAATCACTAAATTAATTATCCAGATTACAAAAACATAATTACATTTATTCTGGATAATCTGGATACAAGTATTACAAATATTGACCTTAGCACATGGTCGGGAAATTCATGGTTACATGATCGTGAACAGCTTAAAAAATGAAGGTAATTTGTTCATGGAAAATTCCATCATGAACATGTATATAAAGTGTGGGAATTTGCATGACGCAAGATCAATATTTGATTTGATGGAAAGTCATGATACTGTATCTTGGAACATTTTGATTGAGGGGTATGCCTCACATGAACAGGGAGTTGAGGCACTAGATTTGTTTTCTATCATGTGTGATGTAGCAAGGTTTGGTGATGTTTTGGAGGTCACTAATCTATGTGTCTATGAGAAACCAAAAGGTAAGGAAAGCGCCAAGATGTAGTTGGATGCTATCAAATGTATTTGTAATTGAAAAGAAAGGGAAAAAAACTCTTATTTTTTGTTTTTATGTCAATAAAGGTGAAATAAATATTTATATATCTCATAATCACTTTTGAATAATTAAGTACAACCAAATAAGATTATAATACACGAAGAATAAGCTAGTGTTTTTTTATTTTCATATTGATTTAGTCCATAATCGTGAACAAACGTTACCTAATTTATGCTTATACACAAGTGATTAGTCGAATAGATATGGTTAATTAGAAAACCGCACACTTATGAACCATGGAGTCACTAATCCTTTATACATCATACTCGCTCTAACATGACTAATATTATCAACTGTTAAATTGACTAATTTGCTTTAGTTATTTCTGTTACTAACACTTCTACATGTTGTTCACTTAAAAAGTTCAACAAATCAGTTGTATATATATACTTGAACCACTCCTAGGTAAGTTCATTAGCATAAAAGTTATCGACGGATCAAAACACCGACTAACAATTAGAAATGATCAAAACCTAAGGATCCTCTTTCGTTCTGAGAATAATAACTAGAATAACATCAAAACAAGAATTACTATTTCATTTGATTATCTAAAAATCAGAATAAATTTGGAACAATAATTTTTATTCTATTTTACTTATTCTAGAATAGTTATTTCGTTGAAAAGGTGAAATAAAGTTATTCTAATACATATATGTATATAGTATATTTATTTTTTTTAAAATTAATACATATTTAATATGATGTATACATGCTTTTAATAGATGTATATCATGATAATTAAGTTGATTATATTGATCTACGTAATTTTCACTTATTCCAACACTTCTTTAATACTTATTTCACTTATTATCTAAATCAGAATATCTCTCTATATATATTTATTTATCTTTAAAATAAAATCACTTTCAAACTAAATAATAATATTATAATATTAATACCACTTTCTATTTATTTTTAATCTTTTTTTATCTACATCTAAAGAGGAACAAAAAAAGAATTTGAACTACTCGTCTATGATAAAAATTAAAAACCAAGGAAGAAAAGATCTTCCACCCATTTACCGTCCAGCCGGTCCCATCTCCGCTGCTGCAGGCTAGCAATAGTATCTTCTCCGGTGATCGTCGTTCTGAGATGTAGCATCCCTGTGATGTGAGCTCGGAGTACGAGAAAGAAACAGTGAAAACCACATCACTTCGATCTCACCACCACACCCACCGCCCATATGCACGTCACCCCCACCTCCATCTCCACCTCCTCCATCACTGCCACGAGCTACCGTCCACACGAAACGTGGACGTAGCACCTGCCACTGCGCCGCTATTTCGGCCCACGGATTTTCCACCAGATCTCCACTGGTTTTTTTTTGTAATGTATCTGCTCAAATTTTTGCTTGTTTAGCTCTTGCTCCTTTTGTTCTTTAAATTTTTTACTTAGATGTTCTTTTAGAGCAACTTGTTTGTTAGAATATTTTTAGATAACAGTTATTTATCAATCTGACCGTAGAAAATCAAATTCATGTTTAATACTCTTGTAGTTAACAACCATGTTATAACATTAGTTTACTATGTTATTTGCATGTTAAATGATTGTAACACTCTTACTTATATGTCTTTATAAATTGTAAGATTTTTTATTTTTCTGAATTTGAAATTATAAATATGATAAGATTTGATTTAGATTTGAATCAAGAATATTTAAATTAAGGCAAGTAAATTTAAATCTTGAATTAGATTAGTTACCGTATTATTTGTGGAAATTCGGATTTAATTATATCGAAGGTTCCATTTGATAAATATTTTCGAATAGATTTTAGATGTATAATCTTAATTTTGCACACATAAGTCGAGGTAGAATGGTTGTAAGATTGTGGGTGTAAAATATGTTTAGTGTAAAAAATAAATTCTCTCATAATCAATCTAGTGTTGAATTCTTAATCAAAGTATAAAAATATAATTAGTTTTGTTTTCGACTAGTGTGTAGATTTTGTTATTTCAATAGGTATTTGGTTTCGCTAATGATCATATCAAGATTCTAGAACTATCTGAAAGTCCAAAATCTTTACCAAACAGGGTTTAAAATAAGAACGTGAATTATATCTATGATCTAGAAGATTATTGATAAAAATATCTCTTCTTTGTATATATGTGACTTAAGAGTCTTTAATTTTTCAAGTACAAGCCTTAGATACTAAAAAGAAAGGAAGAAAGAAATGAGAAGAAAAGAAAAGAGATTGATGTTGATAACAATGAAAGTTTTAAACCAACTGTCATAGTGTAGTTGACCAGAAGGAGTGGAACTCATACCTCCCTTCCAGGTTTAAATCTCATGAAGGAGAAAAAGAAAAATACTATCGTTTGCAAAAAAACAATGAAAGTTTAGCTATGAGATAAATTCTATCTTGTCTGTACCTTAGGTCTTATTTTGATATTTACTTTTAATATGTAATTTGAAATTTCATGATTTCAGATACATTGGGAAGATAACATTATATTTTACAACTTTGTCTTTAACAGGCATTTCCAGAAAACAGTTTAATGTGGTCGAAAATATAGATTTTCTAGATTAATGTTTAATAGACAGTATATATAATTGAGTTTATAATAAGATTATAAATGATTGAGGTAAGTATTATTCATGACTTTTATTTTCACGTCTAATTTCTTTTATTTAGATTTGAAAAGAATTTATCAAATTTCTTTTGAATGTTCTTGTTAATGATATTTGTGTTTTATCATTAAAATTATCAATCGATTAAGATTAAAATATTAACCACGTCAAGTTTTAAGTCTAAGAAAAGACTTCTTAGAAAAGTACTACCTAAGAAAAGACTATTTTGACTATAAATGTGAAATCGCCACAAAGGAAAGGGTTATCTAATGTCGATGTAAAGTCGTCTAAGTATGGAGACTGCATGAGTTGTAATAACTGAAAATTAAGAATATAGAAACGTAGAGACATATTCTAATTGAAGTTTTAATTTGAACATCGTTTATATGAACTTATTGAATCAAGTCATATTTCTTCGTTGATTAATTGTCTTTTTTATGACTACGAATTTAAATGTTCATTAGATAATGCTTATTAAGATTTTGAGCTCACTCTTTGTTGTTATTTGTTTAGATTAAGAGATTAATAAACTTAAAATATTTAAAGGATTAAATTTATTAGAATCATTATATCTTTTTGCAATGGATGTAATTGGATATGGGATGTTCATCTTCGTATTCGTTTTTTTAGAGGATATGGATTATATCCGTATTCGTCTTGAGTGACTACAAATACGGATATGAATGTCATTCTTTAAATCTTCTATATTATCCGCTCCGTATCCGTTATCCATATTATATCCGTATTATATAGATATAGTATTTGATTTAATTGTAATATATAATTTTTTAGTGACAATAGTCATAATTTACTGATTTTCATATAATCAGTTATGTAAAGTATATTCACTTACATATATTTGAAACTTTAGGCTTTTTTTTTTTATATTTTACTATATTCATTTTTTAATCTATATCTGTCTATCAAATATTCATATTGTATCCGTATCTGTATATGTTTTGTAAGGATATGCATATGTATTTTTTATATCCGTATGATATCCATATCTATACTTCAAAAATAGATACAGATATAGTAATATTTATATCCATACCGTATTTGATCCATTGCACCGATGATAGTCATAGATAATTAGGATTTGTATACTGAGGGAGAAAGAGAAAGTTAAGTTGTAAATTGGATTGATTTTCAAAAAAAAGATAGATTACTTATTTAATATTTAACCTAAGTTAGGTAAAAGAAAATAATAGTGAAAGTATTAGAGTGTAAAGTTTTTATGTCACGAAAGACACGTCAAAAATTAAGTATTATTCAATAATATATAAACAAATACACTACTCCACAAACGTACTCCAATAAAAATTCATTTCTTCCTGTCCACTGTACTGTACTGTCCCGGCAACTAACACTAGCGTCACGTACTCATCTCCACCATCTCCACCATCTCCGTCTCAATACCTGTGCTACCAATTGAGCTCGTCTCCCAATGAAAAGTTATCTTACCTTTTCTTCCAAATAAAGTTATTTTTAAAGTGGGGAAAGGATATATTTATGCACATATCATGTACCACACTGGTTTGATGGTGTGCACATTTTCTGACGCTTTTCGGAACCGTCCCTCCACTATCACCAAAGGCCGGTAATTCGAACGCCAACTTTTGCTTCGGGAACTACGAGGCAACATGGTTTAGCCCGTACCAGAAGTTCTTGCGATTTGTTCAGGTGGTTATTATTATTTTCTTTTAGAGTTTTTGTCTTAACACTCATGGTAAATCGGATAATGTTACTGGTACCTTTTTATTTCTCATACCGTTATCAAGTTCAATTCGTTGTTTCCATACCTTTTAAGTTAGCATTTGGTTGACATCAATGTGTGACATGAAATTTATCTAAATATCCATTCATATATCACTTTAATATCCTTATCTTTCTTTTTTCTTCAAAATTGCATTGGATATTAATTATACTTAAAGAATACGTAAAATTAATATTAAATCATATGAAACTAGAATAACAAGATGATCGCTACTAACAATATATTGAACTATATTTATACAACAATAATTAACATAATGATACTAAAAAAAAATTCAATTTTTATATTAACATATAAAAACTAGCACATTAACATAGATAAAATTAGTTAGTAAGTAACTAAAGTTGAATACATGTGATTAAAAACCTTAATCTACCATAATCAAGAAAAATTGAGCAAAAGAAAAAAAAAATATACTTATTAGAATATTGAATCAAAGACAACTAAATTAAGAAAGTAAATATATTACATAAAATAAACTAACAAAAGGAAATTCTTGTCTTAATATAAATCTTTAAATTAAGTATGATAATAATAATAATTATTATAACAAGTTTTAGATAAAATACTTAAATTCATAAGATTTTATTTTAACTCTATCTTAAAATCCTAGTTGCTTAGTATGATGATGATAATAATAATAATAGGTATAATTCCTATCAAATAACATGAAATAAATATTAAAATATCAAAAATTTTAATTTAATGTCTTAGCAAAACACTAAAATATTAATAAGGATCACATTTGAAGGAGAAGGTGAATAAAGTTGTTTAAGCGTAAATTAGTAATTTTAGTGTTTCTAGTTTTTTTTTGTTATCGGTTTAGAGAGGAGGGGGGAGCGTGGCGAGTTTATATCATCTCCCAGCCACTGCGAAATATTTCTACATGTCTTAAGATTCGAACCCGGAACCTGTGACGAGTTTGAAGTTCTGACAATAAGACATTGTCCTTTTAGTGTTTCTAGTTAAGCTTGAGTAAGTTCTTATTAATGATTGTCAGTATAATTGGACAAAATATTACCATAGGATATAAGAGTAAGAAATTTAGATTCAACGCGGGTATTGAGAGAAATTTTAGAAGAAATATCAAAAATATTGTTAGATTTATTAAAGATATATTGACAATTTATTTTGATTTACTACTTACAAAAAGAGACAAGATGAACATGGACAGTGGAGAATTGAACTGCCAAGTTTCCTCATTCCCGGAAACAAATTAATTGACCTACAAACATGTAATAATATATATTTTATGTATATGAACATCCTGCAAAAGTTGGTGCGGATTTGATAAATTCAGGTTGTTTTGGTTTATCTCACTATCATAAATTCCACATGTTAGGTCGACTACAGCTCACCATTGTGCTATTGAACTTCCCCATTTCTTTTTGGATGTAATAAATTGATAATCAATGCAATATTTAAGTTAGTTGTGGTTTAATAGAATTACAAGAAAATATACGATTTAGAAGAGATGCCTAGACAACAGTGAGCATTAAAGATGGTACGTACAGACAACAGAGAGGACGACAAAGTTCTACAGTTCTTCCTCTATGGATTCGCCCTTTTTTCGTGATGAAGGTTGACGATAGTTCGTTCGTCCATAGATTCTTATCACAGAGGATCGAAAAGAAACAAAGACCGATGCATGGCAAAACCTGCAACACCATTTACTCACTTACAACTGCGAACTGACATTAATTAAACATCACAACTCAGATCAAATCATGTGTTCAGATGCAGACCAAGAGAGCTTAAACTTGAAACTTTATCCATCCCTCCTCTTCTCTCTCACAACTATACCGGCAAAATACGTTAGACCGAGAAGAAGGGGAAGGAAGGAACAAAAGACCCAGCCAGAGGACATAATTTCTTTGGTTCTTATTTATAAACCCCGAAGATATAATATAAATATAATTCCGGGTTCTTTCTGCAATATTCCTTGTCACTCGTTCATGCTCATGCTCATGCATCTTTTTTTTTCTTCCTTTTTTTACATTACGCTGCAGGCGTTGGGATTCTCGTCGCTAAAGATCTGCGGCGGGTAGGCGTATTCGACGGCGTATCTTGGGTAGTAGTAGTAGACTTCGTTCCTCTTCAGCTCCACTATCTTGGCCGCGGCTGCCGCCATTGCCTCGTCGGAGATAACCTCCTTCCCTTCCTTCTCCCCACCATCGCCGTCGCCGTCCTTGCCCTTCTCGTCGCCTTCCTTCTTATCCTTCTCCCCGCCCTCGCCGCCTTCTTTCTTCTCGTCGCCACCTCCCTCCACTTTCTTCTCGTCCTTCTCTGCGTTGTCCTTGGCTTTCTCCTCCGCCTTCTTCTCCGGGTCGACCTTGACAATGACGGCGTGCTTGCCGGTGCGCTTGTAGACGTACTCCACCAGCTTCGGTGGGTCGAACACGCCCTTCACTGTCACTTGTGAGCCTTTCAGCTCTGGATCCACGGATTGGACTCCTGTAATATTTTATCACCACCACAATTGGTTTCGAAAGTAGTAAACTTTTTTAAACAAAAAATATCGTTTATTGGCATTGGAAATATGGGTGGGAGCGAATTGAGAAGTAGCCAAAAGTGGAAGAGGTGAAAAGTCGGCACCTTTCATCTTGAGGATTCGTTTCTTGATCTCGAGGGAGCAAGCTTCGCAATGCATGTGGACTTTGAGAATCACTGCTATCACCTGTGGCTGCAATAGTCAATGAAGCACCGAAGAAACGGACATGGGTAGTCAACAGCTAGCTAAATATCGATTTGATAAGAAAAAAAAAAACAATAGGAATTGCCACAAACAAACGTACCTCTTCCTTTTTCTCTTCTGGTTTGGGTTTTTCTTCTTCCTTTTTCTCCTTCTTCTCTGGTTTTGGAGGGATTGGAGTTAGAAGCTCCACTTTCCTTCCTGTTTTCTTCTGCACCCTCTCCACGACCTTCAGTGGATCCGCCGCTGCCACTTTCCCCTTCACCACCACCTTGTGCGTCCGGCAGTCCGTCATCACATCCTCCACTCCTGCATTTCCCACCATCAAAATTGCGATCAGAAACAACAACATAAAAGAAAAGAAAAGCAACCACAATATAGGAAAATTAGAAGAAATTGGGGGGAAATGAAAAAGAACCTTCGAATCCTTTGAGAGATCTCTGGACCTTCCGAGCGCAGCCCTCGCAATGCATGTAAACGCGCATGATGATCTCCTCCGGCGGCGGTGGTGGCGGAGCATCCTTCTTCTCCCCACCATCTCCACCACCATCCTCTACTTTCTTCTCCCCACCATCACCTCCTTCACCAGCATCCTTCTTCTCCTCCTGCTTCTTCTCTTCCTTCTCCGGCGCCGCTTCCTCCTTCTTACCCACCTCCTTCTGCTCTGCCTCCACCTTCTTCTCCTCCGGCTTCTTCTCCTCCTGCCCAAAACAACAACATTAAAAATAGAGCAAATCAAAATCTTCCCATCATAACCACCACAAGGCACAAATAACAACTACCCAAACGGGGAAAACCTCGTAACAAAAGGAACAACATGAAGATAAATCACACACCTCCCCCATGGATCAAAAAAAGAGCAGAGCCGTCAATGGTGTTGTTCAAGATGTCTCCTTTATTGGAGAGAAACAGACTAAGACGTGCAATGAGAAGAACAGAAATCAAAACCCCAATGGAGCTAGACCAGTATGGCAGAGAAGTTTTGTGTTATGGGTGTGAGGGAGAAACGGTGGCTGGTTATTCTTTTTCTTGTTTGCAAAGATGAGGAATGGAAGAAATGGAGGAGAGAATAGAGATGGAGGCCTATCAATCTACTCAATCTCAGGTGCCACCATCACCGGCACTCTCTTCGTCTTCTTCTAGTACTCTCTGGCCACCTCTCGTGTGTAGGGCTCGTCACGGTGACGCGTCCCATGGAGGGCGAGGCATGTGCGATGGTTGTGCGCTGGCGGACCATCTAGTCCCATGGACACGTGTTAGTTTATTCATATTTCGGTGATGTTAGGCGAATCATCACCATGTTACTCTTGCCCACGCACTCATGTATTCGGGTCTCCTCATCCGCGTGACACTTCAATTTCTGAGTTGTTTCATATTATGTAGTTGCTATGAAGTTAGAATGGTCTTTCTAACAACTGAGGAATGGAAGGAGAGTAGAACTCATATTCTCCTCCAGTTCGAATCTTACGAAGAAAAAAATATATAACTATTGATTTCAAAAAAAAAAAATCGAATAATGGAGAAGATGTTGCTTATGGTTGGAGTCACGAAAGAGTCGATTCTTCTTCTCACGGTAGAATCGTAGGACCTTCTTCTCGGATAAAGCCACGAAGAAGATGATGCTGGTCCTACTTCTCATAGTGGAAGAAATGCAAGTAGTATGAAAGAGATGAGTAAAAATTACGTTTGACTTTTATTATGTAAGGAAAGTAAGGTTGAGATTAAATTAATTTTTATCCAACGATTGATATCATTATAGTGTGTGTAAGTGTATATATATATACATATTTATTTATATATGGAATAATGATCTGGTAGAATTCTATCTTACTTATGCATATTTTCAGTAAACTATGTATATTTTAATCTACAATTTACTGAAATTATAATTTCAATCATTTTCAGTAAATACTAAAATTAATTTTTCAGTAATTTATGAATGAAATACAACATTATTTACTGAAAAAATTCAAAAACCTTACTTAACTTAAGTAAGATCGGATCCTATCTGAAAATTAGCCTATATATATATATATGTATGTATGTATGTATGTATGTATATACATACATATATATACATATACATATATATATATATATATATATATATATATATATATATATAGAGTAATGATTTGGTAGTGTTCTGTCTTACTTAGGAAAAGTAGGATCTATGCGTATTTTCAGTAAATTATGTATATTTTAATCTACAATTTACTGAAATTATAATTTCAATCATTTTCAGTAAATACTGAAATTATCTTTTCAATAAATACTAAAATTAATTTTTCAGTAATTTATTAATGAAATGCAACATGATTTACTGAAAAAATTCAAAGGCCTCACTTAACTTAAGTAAGATTGGGTCCTATCTGAAAATTAGCCTATATATATATATGTATGTATGTATGTATGTATGTATATGTGTGTGTGTATATATGTATATATTAAAATAAATTAATTTTTTATATTAAATTATGATCAATAAAATGATAATTATTAAGATGAAGATTGATGATTGAGATTAAGAATTTTATTTTTTTATATCATTACTTTATTAAAATATACTTATATTCATTGATTTGGTTCAATTCGATCAATTTAGATCATAAACTATGATCCAAATTGAATCTATCGATTTGACAATGTTGCAAATCGAATTGAACCACAACATACACATGAATTGAACCAAACTAGCAAAAATTAGTTCAATTCAATTTGATTCGTGGATATGAACTGAACCATGCATAACCCTAAGGAAGTTGTTCGATGAGAGTTCGTGGAATGATTTCACATAGACAGTAGACTGCGGCTAAATCTCTAGGCTAAAGGTGTGGAGAGAGAGAGAGAGGGAGGGGATCAGTAAGGTATTAAACAAGATTATTTGAAATTAGCATTTCACTGGTTAAAAGAATCCTGGAGATTAAGGAATAATTATGGGAGATCTGTAGAGTGTAGTGTCTCGTGGAATTATTCTACAAAGGCAGCAGACCGCGTTGCTAGACCACATGGCCCAAGAGGGGGTGGAGAGAGAGAGAGAGAGAGAGAGAGAGAGAGAGAGAGAGAGAGAGAGAGAGAGAGAGAGAGAGAGAGAGAGAGGGGATGAGTAAGGCATTAAACTAGATTATTTGAAATCAGCATTTCATTGGTTAAAAGAATGCTAGTGATTAAGGAATAATTATGGGAGATCTGCAGATTCTGGTGTGGACTCCCCCTTCTTAAATGCCTCTTATAGAAACTATAAAACCCCATCTTGGATTCTCTGTTCCACCACGATGAACATGTCATCTCTGGATATGTTTATAAAACGTTACACAATTTTAGAGAATTGGCATCTACTATTGGAGGGAGTTTAACAGTTACCACATGGGGGAGTTTTGTATTTGAAAAAAACCAAAGACCCACCTTGATTCTCTGGACAGTGATGAACTTGTCATCCACATGTGCATATAAAATATGGGCAGGCAAGTTCTGAGAACTGGGATCTACAGTGGGAGAGGGTTTATCAGTTACCCACATGGGCTAGTTTCGTATTTGAATACCATGTGCTCGCAATGATGATGGCACAAGGATAGTTTGTTCCACAGCACTTGACAAAGGATGTTCTGTGGGTTTTTTTATAGCGATTTGTATTCATTGGATTCTGATTCGGTGATTAAGAAAATAGGTTTGGGGACAAAGGAGGACAAAGCACTTTTTCCTGAGCTGTAAATCAAAATTAATGCCCGTAACACTAGGTTTGAGATGATAATGGACAAGCCTGTGGGTGGTAACAATGTGAGGGTGGGGCACGGCCATTGAGGTTAAAGGCCACATGACATGCATATTAATCAAGAGATAAATTATTTGATTATCTTGCTGTATCTCCATTAATTATTATATTCCTATGGTTATGGTCAATGTGGAGTTTGTTAAACTCAAAGTTCTAATATTCAATCTAATATGACTTAACTACCTTAATGGACTACTACAATTATGAGATTATACTAAGTGGTACTTGATGGATATTATAATACAACTATAAAATGTGTTATATTAAGATATTCCATATTTAGGATTTTAACATAACAACTATACTTAAACCTTTACCAACTCTTTTTGCATACAAGAGACCCCTTCCATAAGAACAGAGGTGGTTATTATGACGATCAATTAAACGCTTCTGCATTAAGAACAACGACATAATAGTAACGGATAAGTTTCATAAGATTTATCAAGAGACATTAGAACCATGCTTTTATCGTTGTGTCAATATTATTTGTTTATTTGGGTTTCCGTGAAGATTTTATCAATATAGTATTGTTTTTGCACCATTTTGAGGTAATTTTTAATCATGTTGTGTATGACGATGAAATCCCTTGGAAGTTACGGTTAGACGGACACCAGATCTAATGACAACAGCATGCTCTCGTTGGCTATCATAGAGTTTTATGACTATGCCGACTCCAACAAGTGACAACGGCCCCACAACACCATCGAGTGTTGGCATAGCGTCTCGAACAGTAGCCACAACAATTTCTACACAGCACTACAATGTTGTGGATAGTGGCAACAGCCTTGTCGAGGCCACATTGCGGTCTGCAATTGTCAACACAACAGTTGTGGTGGCAACATTGTCCTCTCCCATTATGTGAAACCTGTTAGGGTTTCTTACCCTTTGTTAGGTAAGCAGATTCGTTTACCTGATTCAATAATAATAATAATAATTTATTAATTAAATTGCATGCCCACTCCTATATTTTTTGTTTATTACTTATAAGTTTTGTGTAGTTAACTGAAATTACATATAATTTAAATTTTGTGTTTAAATCTTAGAAAGTTTGTGATTTTGCATATTAGTGTTTATTTCTAATAGAATCTAGTTTAAGTTTAAATTATAATAAACTATTGGTATTTATTTTACCTGCTTCTTAGTCCTCAATATTGTGCTTTGATGATGATATATCTTTTCCGAGCATGTTTTAGGATTATTAAGTAGGAGTGACAACGGGTCAAGTCTTGGTTAGGTCTACATATACCTAGACCCAAATTCATCTTTTTTCACTAGTCCGGATTCGGGTCTAAGTTTGTGTTTTAAAATTAGGACCCAGACCCATGAAGATAATGGGTCTGAGTCTTAGGTCTAATGAGTTATTCAATTTATTTCTCAATTGAGATTCAATTATTTAAATGATTCAATAAAAACAGAAGATTTCTTTGAAAACAGGAGATTTCAATGATTCAAATAAATATATCCAAATATATATTCAAGATTTAACTCTGATATATCTCAAATGCACATTCAACATTCAAGATTCAAATAAACTTTAACATTGTCCTCCAGAAGGATGCGTTTCAGTCATGGTGGACTCATCCTATCTACAACATAAAGCAGTTCCCGATCTCCAACGCTCCGCTCAAATAGTTTCCGCATTTGACCACGGATTCAGTGGTCATCCATGTCTAAACAAGGCTCCTGGTGATCGTCTTTTCCCCATTACAATTTTTGGTATCGTTTCAAATGATTTACAGAGCTCTTCGACAAATAGGTATCCTTCCTTCTTTCCATTAACAACCTTTCCCTTGCAAACCATTCCATCAACACCGATAAGCACCCATCTTCTAATCTATTACTGTATCATATTTGGGCAACCCATTACCATTCTATTTGACATATTGTTATTCAAATAGACTCTACAAATTGGTGATAGAATTTATTACTTCTATCAAATGGTTGATCAAGAATTCTTCAATTTGTGCTCGACACTAGAAATGGCAACTAAAAAAAATGTTCGTCTCCAATGAAGAATACAATGGGTCAGTCATAGCAAAAAAAGCATACTAAAAAATGAAAAGAGGAGAATGTTGGCACATCCTCAAATCCAACCAATAGAGAATTAGGTAACAAATTCCTTTATGATATAGTTTAAAAATGTTTCATTTCTTTCTAATACGAATTTAAAATGAAAAATGTGCTTGTGGTAACTCCATATCTTCCACATCTTCCAAAGGATGTCATTTGTTCTAGCAGAGGGAATTCCATGAAGAGTATGTTTTTGATTTATTAAAATGTGCTTGTGGTAACTCCATATCTTCCACATCTTCCAAAGGATGTCATTTGTTCTAACTGAGGGAATTCCATGAAGAGTATGTTTTTGATTTATTAAATTGTGATACTGTTATAACATATGCCTCATTGAGACATTGTAAAACTATGTTTAACTGCTTCATAATACTATTTCAATTAATGGTACATGATACATTTCCATACCATATGAATACATTCAATTTTGAAAACGTGATACTGTTCTAATATATGTTTTTTTCAAAATCTGACTATTTTTTAACTGTTTAATAATACTATTACTGTTACGTGATGCAATTTTTATTCATATCCATTTGTTAACTGTCCAAATCCAATATTTTTGAAGGTTTAAATTTTTATATTGTTCTAAAATATACCTCAATCAAAAATTACAATACTAAATTTAACTATTTATTAATATTATTTATGTTATTGTTAGGTGATAGAATTCCATTCCATTTCAATATGCCTTTATATGTAATCGTGATACTGTTTTATACAGTGCCTCATTTTAAAATTGTATTACTATTTTTTTTGTAGTTTCGTAATACTATTTCTGTTATTGTTACATGTTATAATTGCCTTTTATTTCCAATTGTTAACAGTTCAAGTGCGATGCGTCTCATTGGCTTATGTGAAATTCAGGAAGAAGTGGTTAAAAGAATCAATGAGACACCTTTCAGTCATTTCTATGAAATGCCAATAAGTAAAATAGCAATTAATGGACTTGAGCAATTGTTATCACAATATGTTGGTGTAACCATGTCGAAACTGACTTTTATGTGAGGGAACACACAAAAACCAAAAGGATCACGGCGAAGATGGTGAATCCGAGAAAGGATACTTGACTCAAAAACACCAGAGAAAACACAAAGAAAGATAAGGATAAAACGGAGTTGCCACTTAATCTTTTAAAACTGGAAAGACGAAGAAAATCGAATGCAATAAAATGCAAGAAAAACAATGCAAAATGAATACGAATGTATGTATGAATGTGCGTGCATGCTCCGTACCTAATGGATGCAATACATTGGTCACGGCGGGCTAGAGAAAGGGTAAGAAATCCTATTACGCATAGGGAAGGTGTTAGGCACCCCCATATGTCCAAGAAATCAGTCTTTCTTGGCTAATCGCTCGCTTGTGTGTCGCTAATGCAAATACTTATATATGCTTGCTAGGTCTAAAATGATGAATGCTTCATGCCATGATGATGTAGATGATATTAGAGGAGTAGAAATGATGTGATATAATACTCAGAAACGCTATGTGAATCCTGGATTGTCGGCCAAAAGGAACCAACAAAGTAATCATCATTGCCCTAAATGGGTGTATGAAATGTCATGGTGTATGATGTGCTCATCTATATTATGATAAGGGTGTGTGACGCATGATAAATGATAAATGACATGAAGAGACAAATGATATGTGTGATGAATGATGGTATGGACCATAAACACAATTAACATGGGTTTGAAGTGCATAAGATGCTAGGGTGTATGCTGGAGTTTATGCTTGGATGCATGGATATGGGGTGGAGAAATGGATGACGTGAGTGCAAGAGCACAAGCCGACAGCATCTTCTATCCCTAGCGAAACCGCGTAAGCCAACTGCACTATCGGGTCGCACTTACCATAGACAGAATAGGACAGCGAACCAGCAACTTTCGTCCGACTCTAGAATAAAATGTAGAGATGCAAATGGCTAATTACAATCATGGAAAGCTAGAGTGGAGTACCAGTAACAACTATGTGCAGGAGATGCGGTCCTTGGATGTGTGGTTCGCTCTCCTGACCACCCTCCACTGTCATCAGAGTTCAGTTGTTCTCACGGCCATGAAATCCGACCATGAGCCCCGATGAGCCTTGTGGTGGCTATCTGAGGTTGGAGGAAGCAAGAGGAGACGCAGGGGAACATGCCTATGTGCTTGGATGCATGATGAATTGGCTGGATTCTTCCCCCCACCTACGTCGCCAGAGATGGGTTCCAACGGCAGCTATGGACGTGGATGCGGCCTGTGGGCTATTGGCGAGCCATCTCAGGGCCTCCAAAAGTCCAAAGGGGCAATAGGGAAAGATGCAGGATGTGTGTGATGCGGTGGATATGTGTGGATGTATGGACAGATCCACTTCCTGATGCCAACACCCAACCTCATCGAAGTTCAGAGCACGACCGGCCATAAAGGCGGCAAGGTGCATTGACGAACATCCAGGGTGATCGAGTGGAGTGTGAGGAAGGGAAGGGAAGTGCCTAAGTGGGTGGCCTTAGTGCTCATAGGCCATCGACTTCAAGAATGAAATGTGTGATTGCTGGAGATGCATGGTGAATTCAAGTAAATGAACATGCGAAAACAACGACAAGGAGGTTACATAAACCCAGAAGAAGAACCAAGCACTCTTGATAGGGGAGGAGTTACCTATAGGCGATGGGTTGTCCCTTCTAGTGGTTGGCTCGCGACGACGTTTCTTTGACAGTTGGCGCACAACGGCTACGAAGGCTGGCTCGAGGGGCATGGTGGTGTTGGTGGAGTGCTCAGAGAAATAATGTGGAGGCTGGTGTGGTGTTTCGGTGGTTTGGGTGGTGTGGACTGGGTGGTGGGTGTTGGGTTCTGGCCGGCAATGAAGGTGGCTAGACAGAGGTGAACGGTGATGGCTTGGGGATGTAGTGGAGTGTGCCTCGGCGAGAGGAGAAGCTCTGTCGGTGGTTTGGACGGGTTTTGGCACAAGGCTTTGGATGCAGGGCCAAGAGGGTAATGTGTGTGTGCTCTGGATGGCTAGAAAGTGTGGAAGGATGGCTGGAAGTGGGTGATTGCTGGCTAGAAACGGTTGTTGGGGTGGTGCTCTAGCTGGTGGAGGTGTGTGTGAGATGTCGAAGCCAAGACCTAAGAGAGCTTAGCTAGCCAAGAGCTAAGAGAGCCCAGCTAGCCAAGAGAGAAGTCCTTGGACGTGAGTTGGGGTGATTTTGTAGGAGGTTGTTTCTGCTGGATGTGGGGAGGTGGTGTGCTACAGGTGGTGGCGTGCAGGCAGGCGCAGGAAGGGACGACTCAAGCGTAGGCGGCGGAAGTAGGGGTCATGGAAGGTGCTAGTATAGGCATGGGTGAAGGGGAGGCTCGTACAAGGTACGCTGAAAGCGGCATGTTGAGCAGCTCATGCTTGACAGCCTTGGTCCTTACGCGCACCCTACACGCGCAGTCGGGCCGCGCATCCCATTGGGCCAAAGCACATGAGTTGGATCTTGGGTGTTGGGCTTGGTGCTTAGGGATAGTTTTAAGGTAGATTGTTGACTTTGGATTGGATGCTGGTTTTTGGATTTGGTACTTAGGGGTTGTAAAGTCGAAAAAGGTGTGAAAATGGATTTTGAAGTGGTGAAGTGCCTCATTGCCGTTAGAGCGTGCTCTTCCGGAGAAATCTGTTGCGAGTAGTTGCCAAAATAGAGTGTCTATAGTTGGGAAAGGGTGTTTCATTTTGAGTGACAAGAAGTATGAAATTAAAGTAAAAGATGTAGAAGTAATTCTAGGGATACCAAACGGGGAAACAAAAATATTAGACAAGAAGAAACAAAGAAAGACATTTGAATTGGACATTTTGTTCCAATCAGAAACTAGAGTGAAACGGACAAATGTAGAGAGGAAGATGAAAGAGGTCTTGGAGGGAAATGAACAACAAGATGTTGATACTGTCGTGAAGTTATGGATCTACCTAATCTTCACGACATTCATTATGCCAGACTCAAGTGGAGGTGAACATTGGATTATTGAACTTTATTGACAACTTGGATGATTTCCAAAAATACAACTAGGCAACATATGCCCATCAAGTTATAATAAACAGTATAGAGAATCTGAAGTCAAACTACTTAGGTTGCGTATGGGCTATATTGGTTAGTTTTTAATAAACTACTTCAATAATAACTATCTATACCAAACAGTATTACTAACAACTAACTTTACAAATAGGTTTGGGCATATGAGAAGAATCACAGTTTGCATGTACAATTTCCAAATGCAATACCGTTATTCAAGAAATGGTGTAAAATATCATTGTCAATTAACAATATTCTTCTTGCAAAAAGAAATAAAGTACAGAGTTATAGCAATACTGCTTAGATTCCTATTAATTTGCTATGTTTTAAATTGTATGTACAACTTTAAACAAAATTTCTACTCCTTTAGGACAACATTCCAAAGAGGAATGATGATTACGATGTGAAGACACAAGGTGCACCTTCATTATCCAAGGTTAGAATATAACTATATGTTTTAGTATTACAAAACTGAACAAGTATAAAATTGTGATTTAGAGCAAATACAGTTCCAGACAGTATTATTGTAACTAAACAACAATTTTTTTCCTTATTTAGCAATGATAAGCTCTGAAATATGTTTATTTTAGTACTCATATGACTTTTTAATGAAAATTCAACTATTTTACAAACTTTTAGAAGGTGAAGAAAGCTCGACTTGAAGAAGGAGATAACATCCTATCACAACTACAATGTGATCTCAGAATATTGAAGGACTTTGATTCCTTGAAGCAACATGTGAAAGAACTAAATGTTGGAATCGATTTAAGCAAAGTTGGGATGAATGACATTTTGAAAAGGCTGTCAACTGTTGAGAGTGAAAATAAAGACTTGAAAAGAAAGATAGATGAGCTTTCCAACAAAGGTGTAGGATTGGAAGAAGAATCAAAAGGGAACACTGAAAATTTGGTCAATGTTAATGAGGGTGTTCATAATAGAAAAACATGTGAAAGAAGCATTAATAAACCTAATGTAGATGATGATGAAGATGATCTTCCTTTGATAAATAGACTTGAGATAATCAAGTATGTTGGAAAGTTTGAGGGTGTGAGAGATTTGATGTCTTTGAACAAAAATTATGAAAGAAAACCAAAACCATCATCAATGATCAAAAAAATAAAGAAGAAATCTAGAAGGAAGACTTCAAAAGGACTCCTTAGCATCATAGCCAAATAAACAATCACAAGGTATGTTGTGTTTTTAAAATCAATATTACTATTTTGTAATTAATTTTCTGATACACTTGTTTTATAATGCTCAAGGTTGTAAGAAGTAGAAAGTTTGATGGAGTTAATGCTATATCAGATATTGATTACAATATCATTGATTCTTTCTCGATTGATTCAAAAAGTTTGTAAGTATAAGTTTTTAAATGTTTAGTATTGTATTTAATTTTTTTGATACAATACCTATAATGATAAATAATATGCTCACATAGGTTAAAAAAGGGTTACAAGATCAATGGAAAGATTTGTTTCGGAGAAGATATAAAATCCTTGATTTATTCCAAGGATACATATGGATCGGTTTGTGTACATTTACGCTACTTGTTATTGTATTGAATCATAACTAATATTGTTTAATCAATAGCTCATAGAGGTCTACATCGTGATCATAAAGGACCTCTATAATCACTCTCAAGAACATAGAATCTATTTTATGGATGCAGTTGCATTGGTGAATATTACTTTATAACTGTTATATACAAATATTCTTATTGATTAATAGTTAATTATAACGTATAATTGTTGTTACGTTTTCAATATCGTAATATTGTTTTGTTCTAGTAATCACCTTTCACTATTGTAATTCTGTCTTGGTATGATAATCCTGTTTCAAAATCGTTACACTTTTTTAACTTCTTAATACTGTTTCAAAATCATAATACTATTTTACCTTCTTAATACTGTTATAAGTTAATAATACTATTTTATGTTAGCAATATTGTTTAAGAATGTTATTACTGTTTAATTTTAGTGATACAGTTTTAATGTAGTATTACTGATAACAAATATTTGGCATTAAATGAAATATACTTACTACCTGCATACATATATGACAAATTCGATTTCTATCTTGTAGTAATACATAGTGGGCGTGGTATCAAGTGATGATAAGGAAAATGAAAAAAATTTGAGGAAAATGGATGGAATGCTTTTAGATCTAATAAACAACTTCATTTTTTGCAGGAAAATATTGCTACCAATCCATGAAAACTTATATTGGTTTCTAATGGAATTGAACATGGAAGAAAAGATGATTTTCAATTACAACTCGCTATATCGTTGTCCAACAGACAATGAAATAGCTAGATGTGTAATAAAACAAAACTTTTCATTGCTTTTATTCATATTCGCTTATTATTACACAATAATTACATATAATAGTGTAACTATTTCATCTTACAACCATATACATTACTTTTATTTGTTACTAACTACAAATTTATGATTTCTATGATTATTAACACATCGATTGGTTTGCAATATACTTTGCAAAGAAAGATTTAATAGAAGACATGATCAATTAAGATGAGGTTGTCGTGAAAGAGTTCCCTTAATACGAAATAACATGAGTTGATTGTGGTATCTCTATACTGAAAGCCATAGGGAACATTGCTCTTGGAAATAGCATAAGATTCACAATGAAAGACATTGGCTGTAACACCCCGATCCTGGACACGTTACTTAAGTCATAGTATCATAAGCATAATTACACTAATTACATAAAAAATTAATTAACAGTAACTAAGGCTCACCTCCAGGAAACAATGTGCGGCTAGAAGCTCCGACTCCGGCACTGGAACTCAACTGCACCTGAAAACAAACGAGCACGCATGAGTGATATCTAAGTCACTTAGTGTAACCATGCCGGCGAGGACCGCAAGATAATGCAAAAATCGACAAAGCTACAGCAGAAAAATAAATAAAAAATGCAAATGCAGGAGTCACCACCTAGTATATTATGGAAGACGAGGAAAACCAAATAAACATGAAAATCATGCAAAACAATAAAAAAGAAAGGTCTTCGAAAACCAGAAATCTAAGTAAGGATCCCTGTTACGTACGAGGAAGGTGTTAGGCACCCTCGTACGCCCGAATAATCGGTCTTCTATGGTTTCTACTATGCTTATGAAATGTCGACTTTTCAGCCTTTT